>JADRCD010229458.1:0-12275 GCA_019843815.1 Montemys delectorum
GACAGAACCAGAGTTTGAACCCCAGAACCTTTGTTAGGCAGTTCATACATGTCTGGGACTCTAGCTCCTGGGGATCTGTATTCTTCTGGCCCCTGTGGGCATCTCTAAACATAAATAAAAAAAATAAAATCTTACTAAAGATATATTTACAAAACAAATAGAAGAGAACATAAATGGCAAACCAACAGGTAGACCCACTCTGTTAACTTACAGCTTTTATGACTTGTGGTGTACCTATTTGAGAATTTACAAAACCTAGATTTATTGTCTGCTAACAATAAATCCTTACAGCTCAGGCTTGAGGCTCAATCCATGTGACTTGTTGACTAGTCTGACCTCCTGAAAGTCTTGTACAGGCAACCACAGCCATTGCAAGTTTATGAATTCACTGGCTATGCTGTGTCCAGAAGACACTATTTTACCATGACCCTCTTCTCCACCTCTGGCTTTTACAATCTTTCCATCCCCTCTTCTGTAACAATCCCTGAGAACTGTAGAAGGTGGGGCAAGTGGTAACATAGAGTTTTGTTTATGGCTGAGCACAGCAGGTGTACCTATTCTCTGAAGTTTATCAATAACCGAATTTTAAGTACATAGTGTTAAGTGAAAGAAATCAGAATGAAAATGTACTTTGTATATAATTCCCAAGCTAGAATGTAAAGGGAAAATCACTTGAGGTGAGGGGATATTGAGAGGGAGACAATGGCCATTTGAGGCTATAATGAAAAATGACAACAAAGGAGCAGGAGAAACATGTTGAGCAGGGAGATGAGATTATCCATGAAGTTGCAAGGATCATAGCACCTTTTATATTTTCAAAGTTTCTAGAACTACATACTACAACGTGTAAACCTTACCATGTGTGAGTGAATCCTAGTGAATGTGAGCTTTAGAGAAAAGTGAGTAAATGTTGCTGGGGCTGGAGGGAAAATATTTATAAAACTTGTTCTGCAATAATTTTCAGCTATAACAAATCTTAAAACTAAGACCTGAAAGTGGAGCATGTGGAATCAGAACTTTGCATCAGCATCTGAATATAAAGCATACTGAACCTTTATTAATGTCACAAAAGTTTTGATAGCTCATGTTGTGGTTTGGATGAGAGTGGTCCGCATAGGCTCACATGCTTGACTATTTGGTCCTCAGTTAGTAGAACTGTTTGGGAAGGATTAGGAGGTGTGGAATTGTTGAAGGAGGCGTGTCACTGGGGGCAGGATGTGAGGCTTCAAAAGACACTTGGCATTTCCAGTTTCTTTCTCTCTCTCCTTCTCTCTCTCTATCTTTTTCTCTCTCTGCCTCCTGCTTGTGGTCTGAGCTCTCTGCTGTTCCTGACACCATGCCTTCACTTTGCCATTATGGACTTTAACTGTCTGGAACTATTAACCCAGTTAAATGCTTTCTTTTTTTAAGTTACCTTAGCCTTGCTGTTTTCCACCACCATAGAAAAAAATTAACTAAAACAGGTACACTTTTGAAAACCAAATGGCTTTATGCTATCAACACATAAAACTGTTTGGATTTTTAAATCTTATCTCTATCTTTTCAAATTCCTACATTTGTTAATTTTAATATAGTTATGTGTATGTGCACATGCATGGGAATACATGAGAGAGAAAGAGAGAGAGAGAGAGAGAGAGAGAGAGAGAGAGAGAGAGAGAGAGAGAGAGAGAGAGAGATGTGCTTTGGAATATGTGCTCAAAATTAACTTTACTATTGATACAATAGGAAAAAGTCTTGGAGATCACTTTTCTAGAATGCATCTTTTCAAACTTTAATGTACATGTGAAATACCTGGAGATCCTCTACAAGAAGTATGATTGAGAAGCTGAGAGTGGGTTTCATTCTATATTTCTAATGAGCTCTCCAACGGTGATATTGAAACTGGTCCAATGGGCTTTTACACTTTGGACTGAAAAGGTCACAGCACAATTTCTGGAAGACATCAGATATTGGTCACTGAGTAATAGCCACACTCAGTTCTCCTTCCTAGGGCTGAGGAGACATGACTCCTTAGCAGCCAGCCAGCCAGGTCTCTTAGCACTTTCATAATGCATGCTCCTATGGAGCTAAGTATTCCCCTTCCCATGCTCATAAAGGCGGGTTGTAGTTAGCCTCATTGCTTGCTTACCCAGCAGTGTAGACTTCCTCAGAATGAAAGAAATGCAGTATAATATTAATGTGCCATATATTTACACATGGTTTATGATTTACCAATTATATTCACACAAGTTGATACATATCAGCTCACAATGATCCTTGGAGGTAGAGCAGGTGTACTGTAAACCCATTTACAAACACAGGAAGAATAGCAGTAGCAAGCGGAGTCCCTTCAGAATCAGAATGATAAGAAAGAAAGAAGAGCTGAGGAGTCTGATAGCTGAGAACTGCTTGTAGAGTTTTAAGCAGATGAGTATTATTAGATTAAAATATTCTCTAGACATTTATAGCTATATCTCTGAAGTTTAATAAAAGATCACCAAGAGCAAAGATACTTTCATTTAATTCTGTGGGAAGTAGACACCACCAAGGAAAAACAAATCTTAATGTAGGGGCCGATGCCATCAGCATGGCTGCATTGGAGGTTGACACAGGCAAAGCTGATGAAAGGAAGTACATTTAGGGAATCTTTTGAAGGGAAGAAATGAAAATGATGAAAGCAAAAACGAAGATGATAGCAGAAAGGAGAGAACATATCTGCAAGCCCCCTCCCCTCTAATGAAAGAAAACATTCTATTGGGGCCTAGCTTACAGTTTCAGAGGCTTAGTTCATTAGCATCATAGTATGGAACTTGGAACTGGAGCAGTCTCTAAGAATAATATCCTGATCATCACAGTGGGGAGGGAGGGAAGGAAAAGGAAGGGAAGAAGGGAAAGAGAGAAAGAAGGAGGAAGAGAGAGAGAGAATTCAAAGCCTTCCCCCAAATGATACACTTTCCCCAACAAGACCACAGTTCCTAATCCTTCTAATCCTTTCAATTTTTAATTAGTTCCACTCTTTGGTGACTAAGCATTCAAACATATGAGCTTATGCGGCACAGGTATTCTCAGTTAGACAACCATAATAAGCATATCAGGAAAATTTGCAAAATGATTGATAGAATCCTCTCAGTACAGGCCACTCAAATGTAGTAGTTTCATAGTTATACTAATGTATAAGGAATTCAGGACATATAAATATGCATCTCAAAGGGACAGAGTAGTGTCCAGAGCAAAGGTGAGAACATAGAAATTTATGATATGTGACTATAGAAATCAATGGGAAAATTCACATTTTAAAAATAAAGAGTAGGGCTGAAGAGATGGCTCAGCAGTTAAAAGCATTGACTGCTCTTCCAGAGGTCCTGAGTTCAAATCCCAACAACCACATGGTGGCTCACAACCATCTGCAATAGGATATCATGCACTCTTCTGGTGTGTTTGAAGACAGCTACAGTGTACTCATATGCATTAAATAAATAAATAAATAAATAAATAAATAAAATTTTAAAATAGAGAGTAACTGGGTCACTGACCATAAATTCAAAAGAAAATTAGCCTTTCTATTTCAATTATATTTAAAATAAATTGAATGTATTTAAAAATAAAATTAACATTTTATTTTGGAAAGAAATACAAACGTTTTTATGATTTTATATAAAGAAGTAAGACAAATAACACAGAGGCCTCATCAGATGGAATGCATGAACGTGAAAACAAAAATTTTTGTCCAGCCAGTCTGTAATCAAAATCAAGAAAAATGTTGCCACATGTTTAGTTCAAAATCTTAATATACTTAACAGGAGACACAAAACAATTGATTTTTAAAAAAAGAAACACCTTGAAAGAAAACCAAACATAAGGTGTAACAGCCATAGTGAGAAGGCTGTCATAAAAGGCTCTACAACCTCATGAAAAATAAGCACAAGAGACTTAGAACAGGCTTATCTTGCTTATCAGATTAAATCTGGCCAGATTACATCAGTATGGTTCTGTGTTTGCTAAAATGTGAGAACGGAAGCTTGATAGAAATAGATAAATCAATAGTTGGGGATAGAATTTGAAAGTATGGCCCTGGCATTTCCCTACACTGGGGCACAAAACCTTCACAAGGCCAAGGTCCTCTCCTCCTATTGATGATAGAATTTGCGATCCTCTACTACACATGCTGCCAGAACAATCAGTCCCACCATGTATAGTCCTTGATTGGTGGTTGGGTCCCTGGGAGCTCTGAGGGTACTAGTTAGTTCACAGGGGTTTGTTCTTGTGGTGTTTGTTTGTTTGTTTGTTTGTTTGGAGGGGAACCTGGGAAAGGAGAAATTTACATGTAAATAAAGAAAATATCTAATTTTTAAAAAAGCACAAATTAAAAAAAAAAGAATTTGAAAGTGTGTGTGACAATTTTAAATTCTCTGACTGCTTTGCTTTTAATGGTATGTTGCCTGGTATGTAAACCATGCTCTATTGGGTAGTCTCACACCTACAACAATATGATATCATAAACTAGATTTGGTGGATTATTGAAGAAAAAGAGAGAAAGACATGAAATTGGGAGTTGGAGGTGGATCTAGGAAGAGCTGGGAGTGGAGAGAACGACCAAAATACATTGTGCACATGCATGAAATTAAAGAATTAACAAATATGTTATATTCTTAAGTGTCTTAATTCTATGACCTAGTAATTTCACATTTAAAACATTTAGAAATTTGGTAGCCTTTCTGATTTTAATAACCATTACTTTTGTTCAAATTCTGACATTTCTAAATGTATAGAAACTACAGAGATAATCATAAAAGCACTGTTAACAATAAAAAAAAATGAATTACCAAAAAATGTAACAAGAGGAGAATGGGAGAAGTAAATGAAAAACTAGACTGGACTGAGAACCAGAGAGATGAGTCGGCAGTTAAGAGCACACGCTGCCCTTGCAGAGGACCTGGGTTCTATCCTTAGAACCCACGGGATAGCTCACGACCATCTGTAACTCCAATTTCAGCGTATCTGACACCCACTCCTGGCCTCCTCAGGTACCAGGTACACATGGTATGCATTCACACATGTAGACAAAACACTATGTAGTGTACACAAAAAGAAATGGAAGCAATCTTAGACCTTGCAAAACAGTGGGGTAAAGCTGTAGGCAGCAACTTCCACCAGATGACTGCATTGAGCTTTGAAAGAGCTATGGAGCTGGGGCTGTAGCTCAGTGGTAGAGGGCTTGCCTAGCGCTTGTGCGTTCGTAGTTCAATCCCCGGGAGTGTAAGGCTTTTATTAATTGTTTTGAGACTATAATATAATTTCTTCATTTCCCACTTCCCTTTGTGCCTCCAAAACCCTCCCTTATACCCCTCCTTGCTCTCTGTCATGTTTATGGTCTCTTCTTTCACTACATGCTGTTATATATGTACATATATATATTCCCAAATATATAAATGCAACCTGCTCAGTCTCTTTTGATGTTATGTGTATGTATGTTTTCAAGACTGTTAATCTAGCATTGAGTAACCAATTGATATACTCTTCTCTGGGGAAGACTATTTCTCCCACTCTCATAATTTTTGAGTTGCCTGTAGCTCTTTGTGTAGGGCTGAGGCCTTGCGGGGTCCCCCATCCAACTCTGTACATCTTAGCATGTCTATTGCTGCTCCTGTTCACCTCATGTTTAGGCAGCCATAGTGGTGAGACTTCATGGTGTAGCTTTGGTCATCACTAGCAGGCAAAATCTCTCAGCAAGATATCTATGCACTGAGGCCTTGTGGGCTTTCTGCTATTGCCATTTCCTTGTTAAGGAACCCTCTCCTTGTCAGGGACAGAGATCATTACAGTAAACCAAAATCAATCAAATGCAGAGTTGTGGGGTCCACTCCAAAGGAACATATCTATAAAGTAACTCTCACACCTAAGACTCAGAGGAACATTGCAGAAGAGGGAACAGATAGAATAAAAGATTTTTTTTTCCTTATATTTTTGAGCCAAAAAAGACAACCCATGAAAATAAATGTATTTTTTAGTTTAAAACTATATGCAAGTAACTTGATATGCCAAGACAGGATAATATCCATGAGAGGCCTTCCCTTCTCTAAAGAAAAAGGGAGGGGATCAGAGGGGGGGTGTGGGAGGGAGAGAAGGAGGGACTGGGAAAAGAGGAGGAAGGGGGAGCTGTGAACAGGCTGTAAAGTAAATAAATAAATAAATTTTCAAACACTAATGAAAATGAGGGAATCTCTGGGAAGTCCCTCAGACCTGGGATAGGGGAGGCTTTGAGGAGTCAATGTGGTGACCTTAGCTGAGATGCCTAACAGTGGGGACACGGAACCCACAAAACTATTGACCTAAAACTTGTCCTGTCTCAAAGAAATGCAGGGACAAAGATGGAGCAGAGACTGAAGGAATGGTCAACCAATAACTGGCCCAATTTGAGACCCATCCCATGGTTAAAAACCAATCCCTGACACCATTAATGATACTGTTATACTTATAGACAAAAGCCTAGCATAACTGTCCTCTGAGAAGCTCTACTCAGCAGTTAGGTGACTGAAACAGATGCAGAGACCCACAGCCAAACATTAGTCAGAGTTTGGAAACTCTCATGGAAGAGTTTGGGGAAGGATTGAAGGCCCTGCATGGGATAGGAAATCCACAAGAAAACCAACAGAGTCAACTAACCTGGACCCCCTGGGAGCCACCAAGAAAATGGCATACACGGGCTGGACGGAGGCAATCGCTACATATATAGTAGATATGTAGCTCGAACTTCATTTGGGTTCCAAACAAATGGAGTGGGGATTGTCCCTAAAGTTGTACCCTGATTGTCCAATGGGTTTCCCAACATGGCTGCCTTGTCTGGCCTCAGTGTAAGAGGATGTGCCTAATCCTGCAGAGACTTGGTGTGCCAGGGGAATAGCAGTGAGACAGGGGGAAGTGGAGAAATACAGTGTCCTCGAAGAGAAGGGCGTGGGGGGTGGGGGTGGAGGGAGGAGGCCAAGGTAACCCTGGCTAGAGAGCAACTCAAATGTACCTACGGCAGAAGAGGAAGAACCAAATAGTGACCTAAATAGTACAGTTGATGAGTGTTTTTGTAGGAATAGGGAAGTCACTCTGAACTATTTGGATTAGAAGTTTATCACCGGGCATGCAGGCACTATTATTTGGCTCCTCTTTGGGTGTTGCTGGTCTGCAACCAAGGCTAGAAATCACCAAGTCCAAGAAAAGTAAGTCTAGAAGGCTGTGGATGTGGGGTGCTTTCTTAAGTTTGGCAAATTAGACTGTAAATCATCTCAAGTGTCAGTTGGGCCAGGAAAGGTGTAAGAAAGCTGTGGAAGGGAACTCATGGCTAGGAAACAAGAAGGCAAAACAAAACAAACAGGCAAGGAGACAAAACTCTTAAGACTGTAAGGTTTTTATTAACATGTCTGGCATTTTAAGCACTCCATAGATGTTATAACTGTTCCCTTACTGATCCTGGTTTACACTATGCGTAACTCGCACAAGTCAAATGAATAACAATATCCAAACCATTGCCAGTGTGTTACCTTAAACTGTGGCTCGAGGTCTTAAAAGCGGTGAGCAGATAAGGAGGCACAGATGGATGAATCAGCAAGACAGGAGGAATCCACACACTGAGGCAGATGCAGATCTAAGCAAAAGGAGAAGGCAAGGAAATGGGTGAATGGTTCCAGTGTGTGCAGAAGGAGAGAGTCACAGTATAGCTGTGGAGCAAAGGAAAGCCGGGCTCACAGATGACTTCCCTCAGCATCTCAGTAACACTTGGGAGAGCACAAGGAAATTCACCACTGTGAACGCCTGTGGCTTGGGGACAGGGTATATGCTGCACAGCAAAGCAGAAAGCCATGACCTTCTCTCCAAATAACATGTGGATTAGTCACTTAACCTGGGCTATGACCTGCTATGGAGCAGGAGCACAGCCATCTAGGAGCCACAAGGAAAGCTGACAGATTCGCATTGCCAAAGGTGATTCTCTTCTCATTATCTGTTAGAACAGTCAAGGAAAATAAACACTTAACTGAGTAACCCCTAGCCTTTCAAAGGTCACGCAGAAATATAATTACCAACCTCTGATGGTTCAAGATGGTTTTGACGCTTTAACAATATGATGATCTACCTTTACAAGCATTCTGTTAAGTTTTACGCTAGATAATTTTCCCCAAATTCAGGCAAATATACAAGTTCTGAGCATATTTGATAGGCAAGACAAGGCTAGACTATGATGTTCAACAGGTGTTTTATTCCATTTTTTTTTTCTTAAAATGCCTTAAACTTAACAATGGGTTCATTGGGATGTAACTTGGCCACTAAGCACATCCGTATTCTGCCATTTGAGAAGATACTCTTAAGTATTGAAAATAAAAGGGCGTTATATTATACACACTTGAAGGTTATTGTGAGCAATGGTACACTCAGTTGTCAGAAGCCTGCACAGCATGTGCACAGCACATACATATTCCCACATACTCTGGAAACCAGTGAGTAGCAAACACTAAGCCCGTGTAGATGTCTCTTCTAATGCAAGAAGATTGCCCAAACATCATGGGATTTTCAGTAGCTTCCTGAAGTAGGGCAGAAAGCCACTCATGAATGTGACTAGTCAGTTATTGTAAAGTATCAATCAAATCAAAGGAAGAAAGGGCAAGGTTTCAATGATTAAAAAAAAGTTCAATAGCTTGTTCAAAATAACCACCTTCTAACTTAGGTAACAACGGGACACAATGTTAATCAATGGCATCAAACGTTGCCCACTTACCTGCTCAGAGATAACTACTTGATCCAAGTAGCTGTTGGTATTTGTTGTTTTAATATATTATTTTCAAGAGAACATAGGGAGGGATGCAAGAGGAAAAGCGGTGTTTTGTTAATACCAAAACCAAAATAAAATAACATTGAGATGGTGCAGTTTACTTGAGGAAATACATTTTGCATTTGTGGAAAAGAACAGAATCGTGGGTTCCTGAGGATGCTGGTGTTTCCGTACTATTTTGATGTGGCTGGGCAGAAAGCAGAGCCCTGTAAGTTTTTTGCTGTGTTAAAAAAAGAAAGCAAGGTGTCCTTCAAGGGTCCCTGCTTATTCTTCCTAGACCACTTTCCTCTGAGCCCTCCTCCCTCTCAGGGAAGGTGCGATTCAAATCCCTAGAGCCCCCTCAAGTATTGTCAAGCGGCTGCTCAGTGTTGCTTGCTGGGAAATAAGGAAAGAAATTTGACACCGAGTCTCATCTTGGCTACTGTGAAAAATACCATCTTTGAGGTCACTGGACTTAAAGGGCATTTTTATTATTGTTTTGTCTCTTTACTCGTACAGTCTTGATGGGAGAAGGTTCCCTGATCATGCAAAACGGATCCGGGGAAAATCAGAAATTTCTTTGTCCACCTCTTCTCTGCCTTCTGATTCCCCCAACTATCTCTGTCACCATGTAAAACTGGCAGGCTCTGGACCTTTTGCACGCTGGAGAAAATCACTGTTTTGCCTCCAGCAAGGAACATGCATGTTGCAACACTGACTCCTCCTCTAGTGAAGAAAGAGTGAACAAGTGCACCGAGTTGAGCTTCTTCTCAGAGACACGCGGCTGGCGACTGCAGAGCAGAGGCTAAAATCCCCAGACGCCGGGTCTTCTGGGCTGGGCTTTCCCCGCCTTCCTGCTCTGTTCACTCGCTCCTCTCCTGCGTTCTGGATTTTACAAGGGGCTCGGGGAAACAGCTTTACCTGTCACTGATAAAGCTCACGTCCTTTGCAGGAAGTGCTCAACCCCTGGTATGGCAGACTCTTCTCTCCAGCAGAAGTGAGTACCCAGGGCAGACAAGGCTGCGCGCGGCCAGGGGTGGTGAGGGCGGGAGCTCTCCAGAGCCGCGGGTTCGAGGCCTCGAGTGGGAGCGGAACAGTTGGCTGCAGGCGCTTGGGGAAATGCCAGCTAGCAGTCAGAGCCCGCGGGCGCGAGGAAATCCCATCCCGTGCTGTGTGTGAGCGTGCCTGAACCCAAACCTTGATGTCCCTCTCTAGAAAAGCTAAATATACGCCAAGGTAGCTTGGCCACCCACCCCAGCTTTTACAGCTGCTCTCGGCGTATTTTAAAATATAACCTGCAAGCGCGCCCTTGTGAACGAGTTTCGGCGGCTTGATGGTGGGGTTGCAGGTGGTTTGGGTCTAAATGAAAAGCTGGGGAGATAGCGGGGAGGCGGAACAGGCTCCCGGCAGGTGACAGCTAACTTGGGCAGTCTCCTGCCGGCTGCACAGCTGGGTGCCAGGTGAAGGTACAGAGTCACCTGAGCTCCCACCCCCACTCCCTAAGGCAACTGAATGGTGGCTGGGTAGTGCGCTAGGAATTCAAGCCCTAGGGGTAGAAGCAAGGACACTCTGCTGGAGCAAAGAGCAAAGGATCAGGGAGCAGAGAAAGATCGACTCCCGGAACCCAGACTCTGACTACTGAGGCAGGGAAAGGCAAGGGCTGAAGTTGTGTAGAAAAATATCCTGTTAGTGACCTCTACCTGTGCGGTAGGAAAGCAACCCACGTTTCCTTAATAACAAGCAACTTGGGGTTTTCTGTGATCGAACTTGAAAATGTTTGCAACCTGTTACTAATGTCACAGAGATGGGAGCGTCCTTTAATCTTCATTCATGGAATTGGCTTGGAAAGATTTCCCACTGGAGTGTCTTGACCAATCCTAGCTCTGCCTCCCGTGGCACTACAATCGTTGGAGTTGACCTTCTCCTAGCCTCAGTTTACTGTACGTACATTTAGGGAAACTGATCCTTCTTGCTACAAGTGCTGTCTGGAACAGAGGTGCTGGGTAGAGCAGAAACTGGAATATTTTGATTTTTTTGTTTCGGTGTTTTTGGTTTTGTTTTTGTTTTTTTTTCAAAGTAGGGGTCCTTTTGAGAACTGATTGTGAATCATTTCCCTGGGGTAGAAGCTGTACCTAAGGAACACATGAAGAATTTTATATGGACATCCTTTGTGGGCCATGCCTGAAAATCTCTTGTCTTTAAGGATGCTGCATCAGGACACATCCCACTAAGCTTTCACTGGGGTCTGTTCTGGATGTGGGAGTAGACTGGGCGGGATTGAAGCAACTGTGCTGCTGGGAGAGATGGCACGCCCTCCTAGCGGGGGGTGGGGGGAGGGACGGGAGGCACACTGTGTACTCTCCATGGCCTTGGCAGTCTCTGTGCTTCTAGGAGACCTCTCCTCTCAACCCTTAATGGCGGACCATAGAACAGTGGTTCTCAACCTTCCCAATGCTGTGACCCTTTAATACAGTTCCTCATGTTGTGGTGACCCCCAGCTATAAAATCATTTTCATTGCTACTTCATAACTGTGATTTTCCTACTGTTATGAGTCTTCACACAAATTTTCCGATGGTCTTAGGTGACCCCTTCTAAAGGGTTGTTTGACCCACAGAGAGGTCAAAACCCACAGGGTGATAACCACTACCCTGGAGATTTCTGTTCACAAACAACTCTGGAAAGTAGCCTATGGGGGGTGCACGGGGGGTGGTTAGTGTCCACAGGAACCAATGCCCTTCAGGGCAACTGGCTGGGTGTCAGAGAACAGGGCCAAGGTTTGATTAGAGACAAAGCTTGGCTTGCTCTCCAAGCAGTGTGACTAGATACTTTGGGTATATATATATACTTTGTACAGATCATTAAGGCCTAGAGCCAAGGTCTAGAGCATTAGGAAGGTTGGAGAACCACTGGTCTAGAGTGTCTCACACCTTTCAGTGGCTGGGGTCTTCTGCCAACAGCACAGGAGATTATGTATATAGCAGGAAGCAGGAGATGTATAGCAGGAAGCAGGAGGCACTGAGACTGTACTTCAAATTGTAGCTACACTTCAGCAAGTCATTGGAGTTCTATGAGCCTCTCTTTTCCTAGCTGCAAGATGGGGAACAATTCTGCTTTTGTGTGTGGTTGCTGAGTAAATACCCATGTTCAGTGATCAACTGTTCTCATTAATGTTAATGTGCCATTGCACGTGCCCACTGGCCTCGTGGTTTTTAGAACACCTCACTGTCTATCCTATGAGGCTTACATTACCAGGAGACTGAGTGACACCAGCTCATTAGTCTCTAAAATGAGAGAGAGGGGTTCAGAGTGCAGGGTCAAGTTTACTCTCTCAACTTTGCTATGGCAAGCAGAACTCTGTGTATTGGCAACAAATAAACCACTTCTCAGATTGACAAGGATTCTCAGCCTTTCTCTCTGGTCCTTTTTGGCCTATGATTTTGAATACATAATAACCATCTTTGCCTATAGCTATAAGCAATCAAACATGAAACCAGAGGGATCACT
>JADRCD010229459.1:0-29711 GCA_019843815.1 Montemys delectorum
ACATCATTTCCTTCAGGAGTCTTGAGTCTCCAAAATTTGCTCCTGCTATTTGAATGTCTTCAAAGTCAGTGCTCCTAATTGGCCCTTTTTCTGTTTTTGTTTTTGTTGTTTTTAAGTTATATCCCTTGGTTACATTTTCCTCTTTAGGAGCTCAATTTATCAAAGTACACACTAGGAGTCAAATATTAATAACCCAGGGCTGTGTGCAAAGTACCATTTTGCTTCCTTGGAACTGTCCCAGCCTAAACACTGATATCCATGAGCTGGTTAATAATTTAAAATGGAAAAAGCAAAGGGGGTCTAAAGGACTCTGCCAGCCAAGAATCCAGAAGCAAGGGCTACTAGAGTTCTGCAGCTGACAGTGGATGGTGCAGGTGCAGAGTTGCATACGTCTGCATGTTATCACTGCCGCAGAAATCTCTTACCCTTGCTGCAGAAATCAGCCCTGGAGTGCCCCAGAATTCCAAGGGCCTGGGTATGGGCCAGTGTAGCTTTGGAACCAAGTAGTGAAGATTATCTGAAGGATAATTTTTCTAGTCAACCAAATGTAAGTACAGAGATTTTATACCCTTTTTTTTTTTCCTGTGGTCGTGATGTCTGTGAATTGGTGATGCAGATGTGTGGTGAATTGATTGATGAATTTCTTCTTTCTCCTCAAGGGAATCAAACACATCAAAAGTCTCTCTTGCTTCTTTTTTCTTTTTGTCCTTCAGCATCACCAACTTGAAGTACTGGGGTCGTTGTGAGCCGATCACCTCCAAGACACTGCAGCTTCTCAATGACCTCTCCATTGGATATCCTTTAGACTAGACTCTGAGCAGCTCAGAGATTTACATGGTTTCCTGCTTGTACTCAGGTGTCTTCTGTTTTCCTAGCACCCAAGGCAGTACCTACACAGAATCTAACTCCAAGTCCCTAAAAGTGAGGCACCACACAATGTAATAGTTGACTACAGATTTATCTCTGACTGGTCATAAGATTTATAAATAAACAGTAGGGACCCAGAATATAGCTCACTAGTATGTTCTCTAAGCTTTTAGCGTCCATAGTGGGGACAAAGCATCCTGACACTAGGCTTTCTGACTGAAGTAGTGGTTTGCTATCCTTGACTTGAGCAATGTCTACTATAAAGTTTGGATTGCTCCACAATCGGGAGCCAGCAAGTACAGGAACTACTGTACAATTTCTTAAGCAACTTTTTCTCACTTCTTCAAAAGACTGTTTATAGCTAGTACCTTTCAGAGTAAGAGAGGAGTCTACTCACAATGCACAGTGGATCCTCGGGCAGGGCATTAAAACATAAAGTCCCTCTTGAATCCCTGCCAGAAGGAGCTGCCGTAGGGTAATCTAAGGGGGAATTTCCGTGGTGCTAAGTGTCTTAAAAGTAGCAGTTTGATATGGATGTTCTCTTATTAATTAAATACGTACAAACACTTCTTATTGGCAGTACTGTGCTCATGTGGCTTACAAAATAAGATTATCTAGGGAAAGTATACTTACTCTAGAACATGTCTTGGTTTGTGGCGCACGTTCCTTGACTGTGACCCTTTGTCTTTACATACAGTAGCGTAAGGAAGCTAGTGAAGCTTAGCGCTGTACAGTTCATGCTGAACAATCACACGGTGAGTGAGCTCAGCCTCTGTCCCCAACCGTTCTCCAGCCACCCACATACACTTCCTCAGGACTGCAAAGCAGGTTTTTCTGTTGAGTCCTGCATCCTGGGTCCTGCATCTCTGCCAGATTACACTCGCATCACAGAACTGTATTAAAGTCACCTACTGCTGTATATACTTGGGATAAACCAGTAATAACAGCCATAATAATTTTAAAAAGTGAAGCATTCTTGTATCCTTAAAGAATGGCCATGGGGCTCTAGCGTGGAAGGGCTCAGTAATTCTGAAATTGCTGACTTGCGTTTCTACCTCTTAACTCATGTTTTTACCTTTTTAACTTGTTTTCTTTTTTTTTAATAGAGCGAGCACTTTTCATTTTTGGGTATTAACAATCAGTCCAACCTCACAGACATGCGGTGTCGGACTACCTTCTACACAGCACTTGGGCGTCTCCTCATGGTGGATTTAGGTACTGCAAATAAACCCTAGAGGCTCAAGAAGTAATCTGGCCCTGTACTAAATTTTTATCTGAGAACAGAGAATAGAAATGGGGCAGGTCTCGGTTGTCTCAGTGGTAACCAAAAACATCTGAAATAATCTAACCCCCTCTTTTCTTAAAGAACACATTAAACTGCCATGCTTCCTCTAGTGGAATAGAGTAGCAATTTGCAACCAAGTTTTCATCTTGATATGCCATATCTTTAAAATTCTCTTCAAGCTGAATACAGTAGTGTGAAGCTGTTATTCTGTTCTTTAGGAGACTAAGGCAGGAAAGCTGTGGTTTTGAGACCAACCAGAGAAATACAGTGAGATTCTTGTCTAAAATAATTTTTCAAATATAGAATTCTCTCTTTGACTACAGTATCTATAAAATAAGAGAATTATTGAGATTCTTACTGGCCAGAACCACCTCTAGTCCACACTAATGAGCAACCCACTTGACCCAGTTAACAAAGGTTTAATTGTGTAGGTCTCCAGTGCATATGAACAGGGAAAGACAGTCACCTAGGTAGCTCTGGTGGTTCAGCTAATCATTGTTTCTCAGTGATGGTTTCCTTGTGGTGTTGAGTCATTTTCATTTAATCCTACTAAAATGACAGGACACCTTCTAGGTTTATGAAAGACTAAGAAAAATGCATGTGAGTAAAGCTTCCAGAAGCATCTCACCTAGTTCTAACACAGTAGTCTTGGACCCTTCTCAACTGACACCAGTACAAAATAAACAAACAGCAAGTAGTGCCTTGTGCATACGTCTGTCTCAGCTATGGTTTGGTTTGGATTACTGCTAACACTGTTGGGATACTTAAGGGAGCCTTTGGGTTACCTTGGGACCTCCTCCTCCTTCACCCAACTTATTTCTCAAGCATTCAGTTTGGACTTCTTGGCATCAGAGTCACATCCAGGGTTGTTTCCTTGCAGGAGAGGATGAAGATCAGTATGAACAATTCATGCTTCCTCTAACAGCAGCGTTTGAGGCTGTGGCCCAAATGTTCAGCACTAACAGCTTCAATGAACAAGAGGCAAAGGTGAGTCCACCACCCATAAACCAGGTGGCTTCTGGCTAAAGGCAATCCCTGGTAAATCAAGGATTCGGTAGCTGCCAGAGGGTGCAGCTTATCTACAAACCATCCCCTGGTTGACTTCTGAGTCTCTTGTGCTCTTGAAATTTTAAGTTAAAATCTTCTCTTCGTATTAAAATATATCTTAATCCGTGCCTGGAGATTGTTGTATACATTTTTAGATGTGTCAACATAAAGTAACAGTTTTTTTCTGTCTCTTGAAGCACTGCTAATCTTGACTTGTGTCCCACTTTAATTTCTAATGCTAGAAATTTCTCTGTTTTTCTAGACGAGTCCTATGGATTATTACTCTTTGCAAAAAGAAAATTCTTTTACTTTATTTTTCTGTGTTTTTCTACCTTTGTTTTCATGGTTTTCTTCAAGTTACTCAATTCTTTTTGGCTCTTTCCTACTGTAAAGCTGTAAAACTAGGCATATTATTCCAAAATATTTCTTTGTGTGAATGTTTTTAGTTTGAATGTCATCTTTACTGTTTCACATGTAGTGTTAGGTGCTTCTCCACTTTCATGAAACAGATTTTCTTTTCTTTTTCTTTTTTTAGTTTTTCTTTTTTTTTTTTTTTTTTTTTTTTTTTTTTTTTTTTTTTTTTTTTTTTGAGACAGGGTTTCTCTATGTAGCCCTGGCTGTCCTGGAACTCACTCTGTAGACCAGGCTGGCCTCGAACTCAGAAATCCATCTCCCTCTGCCTCCCAAGTGCTGGCTTCAAAGGCGTGTGCCACCACTGCCGAGCTCTTTTCTTTTTCTTAATTATAAAAAATGTTTTTCACGCCCTATATTTTAATCACAATGTCCCTTCCCCCAGCTTCTTTCAGATTTTTCCTACCTCCCCACCCATCAAATCACATTTTCAAAACCTGTAATTTTGGTACATGGCATTTTCATTATCATTGAGTTCTTTGTAATTCCTCATTTCTGTGACGGTTTCTTTTGAGGAGCCTAGGAATTGTGGCTCTGTTATATGCCACCTACTAGAACACTTGAAGCCCCTGGGTTCAAAAAAAGATTATTCTTTAATTTCCATATTCTTTATGTCAAGTTTTAAGTTCTTGATCTCTGGCTCTCACAATTGTCATTTGATTGTTCCTCTTCTGTTTTTACTTTGTGCATACATACTCATCTGACCTGTAGATACCATATCAAATTCAGAAGACCTGGTGATTGTTAACCACCCAGACTGAGCAGAAAGACAAAGGGGTATTGATGAGAAAAATGTGAGGTTTTACCTGACAGTTCATCTTTGAAAGCCTGTTAGGAAATAGCACAGTAGCTCAGTGGGTAGGACACTCAACCAGTCCTGACAGCCTGAGTTCAATCTCCATTACCCACACAGTGAAGGAAGGGGACCAACTCCTTCTAGTTGTCTTCTGACATGCACTATAACGTGTATGTGAGTACACATGTCTGTGCACACACAAACACACACACACAAGTAAATGTTTAAAAACTTTTGTTTCAGTTTTGAAAGATGGAAAACTAAGACTTTACAGCAAGGTAGTCAGCAGTAGCACTCTGTACAGCTTTCTCAACTCTATGCTTGTGCTGGGGCCTGAGTTATTCGAAGGGGAGAGGTAGTTAAGAGCATCAGTGAGTGCCAGGTCTTTCCCATCATCTTAGTTCCATTCAAAGCAAGTAATAAGACTACCTAAAGAAACCACACTGACAGTGAGCTGCAATGGTCACCCATTATTTCTGGCTTGGCCCATGTACCAAGTCTTTTACGTTGATGTATCTTAGACTAGAAAGTTGAGCCATGGTATCAGCTCAGAGAACTGTTTGCTTCAAGAAGACTACTGTTCATAGAGTAGTACAGCAGCTTCTGCTAAACAAGTCAACACCCTCAAATCCCAGGCATTCTAATGATAACATAATATAATTGGATTTTCTGGTTTGTTTGGTTTTAGTTTTGTTTTGGTCTGAGCCTTTTGTTTGTTTGTTTTGTTTTGTTTTGTTTTGTTTTTTGTTTTTTTGGTTTTTCGAGACAGGGTTTCTCTGTATAGCCCTGGCTGTCCTGGAACTCACTCTGTAGATCAGGCTGGCCTCAAACTCAGAAATCTGCCTGCCTCTGCCTCCCAAGTGCTGGGATTAAAGGCATGCGCCACCACTGCCCAGCCTTTTTTTTTTTTTTTTTTTTCTTCAAGACGGGGTTTCTCTGTGTAGTCCTGGCTGCCTAGGAACTTTCTCTATAAACCAGACAGGCCTCGAACTCACAGAAATTTGCCTGCCTCTGCCTCCAGATCAAAGGATCTGGGATCAAAGGTGTGTACCACTGCTACTAGGCTTATATAATAGGTTTTAAAATAGTCGTCTTATTAATCAGGATGCCCAATAGAAATCTATTGAGAAAGAAACTATTGGATTTAATAGTTCCATAGAAAAAGAGAGAGAGAGAGAGTATGTGGTGTGTGCTACAGAATGTATGTGGAGGCAGGAGACAGCTGTGTGGAGGCAGTTCTCTTTCTACCTTTAGATGGTTCAGGGATCAAATTCAGGTCACCAACTTGCAAAGAAAGCACACAGACCATCTTTCCAGCACCAGATATGGCTTCTTGATAGAAGCTACATATGCCCCTACTCTGAGAAGCAACATGACCATGGAGAAGTTACTAGGCCTCTTCCATAGATGGAGAGTATAGTGTATGAACAGCTCTGAGGTATAACACATCAGTATTATTCTCTGGTAGCCAGGTACAAGGGAAGGCACTGTGTCTATTCCCTTTCTCTTGTTGGTAGAGTCTACACTTGCGTTCTTAGGGTGAAGAACTTGGAACAGAAGCTTCTCCTCCCTTTATATGAGCTTTTCCCTTGCCATAGGTACAACTGGGTTAGTTTGTTTTCCTGGTCTTTATATATTTCTTTTAATATCTTAAAATTTACTATGTTCAAGGTTCCTTTTTTTAGCATAAATCAGACCACGGTTCAAGCTCCAGCATGGAGAACAAAATAGCTTAACTTCATTTTTGCAATAGTGAGCCATAAACCATACTATTTTTCTGAGAATAAAGTGTATAACCCTTCTCTGAAATGCTTGGACCAGAGATGTTTGAACTTTCAGATGAGTTTTTTTTTTTTTTAAGATTTTGGCATATTTACATATATATAATGAGATATTTTGAGAATGGGACTCAAGTCTAAATATAAAATCCAGTTGTGTTTCACATACACTTTATGCACTTGGCCTGAAGGTAATGTTGTGCTTCTATTATTAGTCATGAGGACTTTCCTATTCTTTTGCAGTACAGGGGTTTTAGGGATCAGAGCACTAACCTGTCTCCTAGCCCAGTGATTCTGTATAAGAACAGTTTCATAACAGAATTTTCCACTTACTGGGCATACTAAAAATTAATTTGAGATTTTAACAATGTAGGATGTGGGAATCGGGTAGTGCTTTTCTCACATATGTGAGGCCCTCAGGATTGCCCCTGCCTCGCTTGCCTAAAAAATATTTTTTATTATAGAGGATTTTGGATTCCAAATTTTGTTACAAGAAATCTTCAACCTGCATGTCATGTTTCCAAAACTAATTTTTCAGGTGAAAAGAGTCCATTCTAGCATTAAGAAATAGATTTAGAATATTGGGGTAGGGGTGTTTTTTGAGCTGTGAAAGAAAGAGTTTGATTGCAATTGCCTGAAATTCCTGTCAGAGGATTATAATTGAGGTGTTTTTTCTCTTTCTGCACCCTGCTACAGAGAACTCTCGTTGGCCTAGTAAGAGACCTGAGAGGGATAGCCTTTGCCTTCAATGCCAAGACCAGTTTCATGATGCTCTTCGAATGGATGTATCCTATCTCAGATTGGAGACATTGCACAGACCATAACTGGAATGTGGCTATATGATAGGAGTGGGAAGGAGAAGGCAAGGAAGGTTGATACTGACAAAGATGGTTATCCAGAAGGTCTGCTTTTTCCTAGGGGTGCACTGCATCGGGCTCAAGACGCAACCCTGCACTTTGATTAGTGCATAAAGAACATAAAGTTCTTTCCCAGTGTAGAACTGCTGCACGCGCATTTTACTGTGTGTGGAAAAGCCACACATGGTGGTGCACACCTTTAATTCCAGCACTCAGGAAGCAGACACTGGATAGAGGAGCCTTAACTTGGAGGCCAGCCTGGTCTACACAGCACGTTCCAGGATAGCCATGACTACACAGAGAAACCCTGTCTTAGAAAAAAAAGACAAAAAGAAAGCCAGACCTGGTCTCCTATGCAGTTGACTATAAGAAGCCTTGTAGAGCTAGGGAGAAAGTTGGGTTTTGTTGTTGTTTTGTTTTGTTTTTAAGATTTATTTATTTTTATATGCATTGGTGTTCTGTCTAGTGTCTGTGTAAGGGTGCCAGGTCCTCTGGAACTGGTGTTACAGACAGCTGTAAGCTGCCATGTGGGTGCTGGAATTGAGCCAGGGTCCTTTGAAAAATAGTCAGTGCTGTTACCCACTGAACCATGTCTCTAGCCCCAGGAAGAAAGTCTTAAGTTTACAACCTTGTATCAGTCAGTCATCAAAATATGAATACCTGTTTCTCCTGTAGTTTCTCCAGCATAAAAGAAATAGTTGATCTCCTATCATATAAGTAATAAAGTATAAATAAAAATATGGAATACACTGTGTTCTTCAAAATAAAAGCACTGAGAATTGAAATGTATTCCTTAAGTCTGACTGACAGACAGACAGACAGACAGACAGACAGACATTGCTCACATAAAAAAATTCCCCAGGTTAGTAAGCATGACAGGAAGATAAAAGAGCTATAGTATGGATTTGTGTTTGATGAGCATTGAAAAATTAAAATCTGTGACATTTGGACTCCGAATGCCCTCCTTAGCACCTACTTTATAGATACCCCTCCTACATGCCAATTCTCCAGCGGGCAATTGAGCTCTGGTACCATGACCCAGCCTGCACCACACCTGTGCTCAAGCTGATGGCTGAATTAGTACATAACAGGTAAGCATGATGGTGGGTGCTCTGCTCCTTGAGAACCCCTAAGGTAATTCATTTTCTTGTGCTGTGGGCAGATTGTGTCGCACAAACTACTATCAAATTTGCAAACTTCTAAAAGTGTGTTTGTGATATTTGAAAACTATTCCCAGCCACACAAAGCCATTGCTATTTGCAGGAAATAAATTACCAAAAGGGCTCAGGATGTTTTTATGGAAAAGGAAATAGGGTGTTCTGTTTTGAAACTGGGTCTCAGTACCCCAGGTTGAGCCTGAATCTACTGATCTTCATCCCTCCTCCTGGGTTCTAGAATTACAGGAGTGTGCCAACATACCAATATACCTGATTTTTGCAAGGCTTAGGATCAAACCAGGGCTTCCTGCATTCTAGAAAACACTCTTAACTAACCGAGGTAGATCCCCAGCCCAAGGTGGCGGCTATTCTTTTCGTCCCACTACCCCTAGGATATCAATTCTTAAAACGTAAGCTTGGCAGCCCAGATTGGTTTTTGTTTTGTTTTGTTTTGTTTTGTTTTGTTTTGTTTTTAGGGAAGGGAGTTGGTTTGGTTTTTTGTTTTGTTTTGTTTTTAAAGATTTATTTATTTATTTTATGTATATGAGTACACACTCTAGCTGTACAGATAGTTATGAGACTTCATCTGGTTGTTGGGAATTGACTTTCTTTAGGACCTCTGCTCACTCTGGTCAACCCCACTCGCTCTGGTCAGCCCCACTCACTCAGTTTCTGCTCACTCCAGCCCAAAGATTTATTTATTATATTATAAATATAAATAAGTACACTGTAGCTGTCTTCAGATGAACTAGAAGAGTGCGGTTCCAAAAGGAATGGGGGGCCTGGGCTGCGGGCCAGGCCGGGCCTGCTGTGGCTCTCTCTCTCCCTGGTGGCAGGGGGCCTGGTGCTGAGGCCCAGGTCTCTCTCTGTCTCCTCCCAGGGCTGCCCTGTTTGCTGCACAGCGCCTTAATTAAAAGGGAGGCAATGTATGAATGAGTTATTTTATTGTAGGAAGGGGAAATATGCTAGTTGAGTGGAGAGAAGGAAAGGAGAGGAAGGAGAGAGAGAGAAAAGAGAAGGGAGAGAAAAGAGAAGAGAACAGGGGAAGAAGGGAACAAGAGTGTGAGGAGCAAGAGAGTAAGAGAGAGAGGAGGGGGCAATCCACCCCTTTTATTGTATGGGGCGTGGCATGCCTGGCTTGTGGTCAGATGACTGTGTGTAAGGTCCAGCTAGAATGCTGGGAGTTTGAGGCAGTGTCTGCCTGATAGAGCACACATCTCCTGCAGGGGCAGCTGTGAGGGGTCTGGGCTGAAATCTGAGCCATGGTCTCAGGAGCAATTCACCGAACACCTTCCGTCCCTTTGAGCAAATGCTCAGTGGGTCTCCGGGGTTCCAAGTGGCTCTACTGGACTTGTCAGAACTGCCCCACTGCCCAACAGAAGAACCCTCTTCTGTCAGATCTCATTACAGATGGTTGTGAGGTACCATATGGTTGCTGGGATTTGAACTCAGAACCTTCAGAAGAGTAGTCCTTGCTCTTGCCCACTGGACCATCTCACCAGCCCTGAACAGGAATTTTTAAAACTACCATAGTGATGAAGTGTGTAAAATTCAGAGTGGCCATAACTTCCCAGGAAGCCTATTCAAGAGCTATTAATTTAAATTATAAAATAAGTATCTGAGAGCACCCAGTCTTTGTCAAACAACTTCTTAGCTGTATGGACAGAGTCTCTGCCCCCAATTGATGTAACATAGTGAGAAAGACACTAAAATGAGTGAGTCCATGTTGAGCAAGTGCATTGCTGTGAATTTGAGTTCAGGTTGGGCTTTTTTTTTTTTTTTTTTAAGATTTGTTTGTTTGTTTCATATATGTGGGTACACTGCTGCTGTCTTCAGACACACCAGAAGACAGCATTGGATCCCCATTACAGATGGTTGTGAGCTACCATGTGGTTGCTGGGATTTGAACTCAGGGCCTCTGGAAAAGCAGTCCATCTTTCTGGCCCCAGGTTGGGCTTTAATGAGTACCTAGACAGCCTAGAGTGCAGCATCAGACCCTATGCCCCCAAAAGAATTTTAGCAGTGATTAAAATTGTTTTTTAAAAGGTAATAAAATTAAAAGGAATTAGAGGGAGGGTTTCAGGAAGCTTTCATAGAAACTGATATTTAGGCCGGGATCTGAATGACAAAGATTCTAGTGGAACTGCAGGTGAAAATTGTAAGCAGATAAAACTGAACATCCTACGATGGGCTCAACTTGCTGGGACTTGAGGCAGAGCATTGTCTCTATGCCTGGATCCTGGTGAGCATGAGCAGCTCATAGAGGAAATCAGGTTTGTGGGCAGAGGTGCCAGTGCTCAGAGTATGGTACGGAAGTACTGAGTAATATTGAAGAGCGGACGTTTTTCCACACTGAGTAGGAGGTACTAAGCATTTTCTGCAACTTTGTCCATGATTTGGTTACATCATTTAAGGTTTTTCTAGTTACCTGCCAGGTAAGGAATAGACTGTACTGAAGTGAGTAGAAACAGGGAAAGTACATAGGAAGTGAGTGTCTTGACTGTCAGCAGGATGTCACGAAAGGCCTCTGGATCTTGAAGGCCTCAATGATCCAGTGACACTTGTTCCAAGATTGGGTAGCTAAAACACATACTCTGGCTTTAAGAATAGTCAGGAACCAAAACTAAGACTATTAATATTTATCCTTCCCTGTATGGTATTTGAGTATTAGAGCATTCCAGATCTCTTTGTATTCTTAGAAAGTGGTAACAGTAAGCCAGGCAGTCAGTCAGTGGTGGTACATAACATTAATCTCAACACTCAGCAGGCAGAGACATGCACGGTCTACAGAGCAAGTTCAGGACAGCCAGGGTTAGACAGAGAAACCCTGTCTCAAAAACCAGTAGTTTTGCTGGATATAGTGACACATTGCTTTTAACACCTACTAAGGAAGTAGAAACAGGCAGTATGTGTACTCTGTGAGTACATACTGAGACCATGTCTCAAAAAAAGTGGGAATAGTGCTTACTCCTCCTTCCACCAAGCCTGTGAGTATAAGCAAATGGAGACTTAGGAGTTAGTACCAGTAAATGGCTGGTAGAGGCTATACCATAATAAAACTGAGAATTTAAAAGCCTTAGTTTTATCTACTGTCTCCTGTTGTTTTGCCTAGTTTGATTTGGTTGTATTTTAATGGTTTCATTGTTTGACGAGTAGAACTTGAACCTAAATTATTGGGCTTTAAAGAAATCCTGTCTTGGGGGGGGGGGGGGGGGGGGGGGGGGGGGGGGGGGAGGCAACATCAGTAAGGTCGTAGTGGCGCACGCCTTTAATCCCAGAACTCAGGAGGCAGAGGCAAACCAGATCTCTGGGAGTTCGAGGCCAGCTTGGTCTACAGAGTGAGTTCCAGGATAGCCGGGGCTACACAGAGAAACCCTGTTTGGGAAAAAAAAATAAATGAATGAATGAGAGAGGAGGGGAAGGGAGAGAGGAACAATGTCGTTGAATAAGAAGTGTGGTTCTTTCCTCACTGGAGTAAGCAGTTTGCAGCAGTAGTGCTGGGTCACCCATGGAGCAGCTGTGAGAACCTAGAGGATCCTGATCTCCCAAGAAGTACTCCTAAGAAATACCTTTGACTTTTTGTCTTTCTGTATTTTCTGCTCAGATCTCAGCGACTCCAATTTGATGTTTCATCTCCCAATGGTATCCTACTTTTCCGAGAAACCAGCAAGATGATCACAATGTATGGTAGGTGCTATAGAAAGATATTGTCCCTGTAAGTGAATCCAACTGTGTGTAGTCTCAAGTTAGATAAACAGTAGCTAGGACAGCATTTCTATGGAGTCCTGTGTTCCTTACTAAGTATTAGACGGCCACATATCACCAAAGACCTGCTGAAGTGTATATTCTATATGCCTTTGAAATAGGAGTGTTAGGATGACTTTAAAACTATGACTACCAGGCATCAAATGCCTTTAAACTCAACACTTGGAACTCACAGGGGCAGGCAGACCTGTGAGTTCAAGGCCAGACAGAACTACTTAGTAAGACCCTATTTGCAAAGAAAAAAAAAGTACTATGAACATGGATGTATACATAGTTCCTATATGTTTTTGCAGGCAATCGTATCCTGACACTAGGAGAGGTGCCAAAGGATCAGGTCTATGCTCTGAAGCTCAAGGGCATTTCCATCTGCTTCTCCATGCTAAAGGCTGCCCTCAGTGGGAGTTATGTCAACTTTGGGGTCTTCCGTCTCTATGGAGATGATGCCTTGGAAAATGCCCTACAGACCTTCATCAAGCTGCTCCTCTCTATTCCTCATAGTGACCTCCTGGTAAGCCCTACGCCCCACTGCCAGCTTCTCACTCAGATTGTGTTCCTTCTTTTCTCTGCCTATGACTGTGATTTAATGTTTTCCTAAGGAACTACAACCTCACGCCTTTAATCCCAACACTTAGGAGGAAGAGGAAGGCAGATCTCTGAGTTCAAGAACAGCCTGGTCAACAGCAAGGTCCAGGCCAGCCAGGGCTATATAGAGAGATGGTGTCTCAAACAAACAAGAAACTACAACCTCATTCCTTTCTGCTATAACTAAGTCTTTTTTTTTTTTTTTTTTTTTTCTCAACTGAAAGAACTATTTTGCTAATGACCTCCCTCCCTGCTAAAGTACCAAATGATTCAACTGATTTTCTTTTTTCTCCTCTGCCCAGGATTACCCCAAGCTCAGCCAGTCTTATTATTCATTACTGGAAGTCCTGACCCAGGACCATATGAACTTTATTGCAAGCCTGGAACCTCATGTCATCATGTACATCCTCTCTTCTATTTCTGAAGGACTTACTGCACTTGGTAAGCACTGAGGTTGTCTGGTTTGTACTGTAATTACACCTTACATAGTATAACGGGTGAGTACAGAGGAATAAGTAAGCTCCAGGGCAGGAAAGATGGGGTCAAAGTGTACACGTAAAACCTGGGTAGGAAGCCCATGAGGGTACAGGAACAGCAAGCACTAGTGTTCATAGGCTGGAGGAAATCAGGACACCTCACTAGCTTGTGCTGAAGAATTACGGAGGGGTACAATCAAGCTCAAATAAGCAGGCATAATGCAAATCAGGCAGAATCCCCTTAGGTACATTAGGAGGTTCATACTCTCCTGAGCATAAGACCTTCCTATACCTTATTGTCTTGTCAGCCACTTCGATATTTAGGCTGAATAGTCCTGATAAAAAGAACTTTTGAATTATCAACTGTGAATTACCCGCACCTCACTGCCACCTCCATGATGCATCCATACTTCTCTCTAGGACAAAGCCATATCAGGGCACCTAGCCCCAAGGTATCAGAACCTGCCTGGGGGGCTCTGCACATTGCCAGGTTCCTCAGGAGACTTAGAAATGGCCTATGTGCTCAAGTGTTCTTCCCTTAGCCTAGCAGCCTTCCCTAGTCAGCATGTCCTACTGTGTCCCTTTATGAGAAGCACATAGAGGCTGAGGGTCTTCCCAAGGCACTTTAGAGATGAGGCCGGAACGTAGCCCATTCTAACCAAGGTAGATGTTCTCGGGCTGTATAAAACTGTCTTAGACAATGGCCTCCTCCACCAGTGACTCGGGCTTCTTCTTCAGGCTCTGGGTTCTACAGCTCTGTCTCTTTCTAGCAGTATGATTTTAGATGAGTTTCATTATCTCTCCAAAATGATGTCTCTGTTGCCAGAGGCCATATTTACCTCCTAGAATTCTCAAAGGCATATATTAAGGACAGTATTTGGAAAGGATTTAGCAAAATATTTGGCACAAATAAAGCACTTTTTGAATGGGAACTTTGTTTTTAATGAAACAAAATACATTAAGCCAATAATTTAATATTTATATTTTATATTAAACTCCATTTTAAAATTGAGCCTTATGTGTCAATGGTGACCTTGGCTGAGGTCCCAGACTAAGCTAACTGAGTACCCTTACGGGATTGCAGCCAGTATTAATCTATTCCTCCATATCAGCAGCAGCTCAGCATTCCTGTTCTTCTACATCTTTTTTCCAGACACCATGGTATGCACAGGCTGCTGTTCCTGCCTAGACCATATTGTGACGTATCTCTTCAAACAGCTGTCACGGAGCACCAAGAAAAGGACAACACCCCTGAACCGGGAGAGTGACTGCTTTCTGCATATCATGCAGCAGCATCCAGCTATGATCCAGCAGGTAAGGAGTCCGAGGGCTAATTGACAGTAGTGTGTCCCACCATGAATGAGCATCTTCAAGAAAGGGAAGGCCAAAGTGACTCACATCTCACTGTGCTCATGTGCACTTAATAATAATGGCAGTGGACTTTTAATTTTCTAGATCTGGAAAACATCTTAAATGAGCTGAGTGTCACCAACCCCACACCTTCACCCTATCTCAGGAGCACTCTTCCTTCCATAAAAACTGCATTCCTATCTCACTGCTGGGAAATGGAGTATGCGTTAACCATATCTAGTTTTCTTAGGGCTGGCTTGTGCTCCTTTTGCAAAGTAGGAACGAGTACAACCCAGAGCTGGAGGTGTGGCAGCACTTGCTGGATGCACAAAGGCCCTGGGTTCAATCCTCAGCACTGACAAAGAAATAAACAGGGAAAGACCACCAGTAAATAAAAATGTAACCATAAAAATTGTCCTTAAAGCAAAAGACCAAAATGAAACTTCACAATTTTTGTGGCTTACCTTACACAAAAAAGGCCTGTTTGGAGCCTGTCCTCTCATCTTAGGTAGCCAAAGTAGATCTCTGCCTTCTTGCTTGTAGATGCTGTCCACGGTGCTGAACATCATCATCTTTGAAGATTGTAGGAATCAGTGGTCTATGTCTCGACCCCTGCTTGGCTTAATACTACTTAATGAAAAGGTAAGCAAGGACCAGCAAGAGGCTTTGGAGCTCAGGTACTTAAAACCAACCCTGAGGCCCTGAGTTTAAGCTTTTTTAATTAAAATATTTTATTTTTGTATGCTTGATGCCTCAGTGTTTTGTCTGCATGTGTGTATGTGTGCCTATGTGTGCCTAGTACTCTTAGAAGCCAGAAGAAGATGTGTGTGTGTGTATGTACACCACATGTGTGCCTGGTGCTCCTGGAAGCTAGAAGAAAACATGCATTCCCCTGGAACTGGAATTACAGGTGGTTGTGAGCTGCCATATGGGTACTGGAAACTAAGTAGAGGTCCTCTAGAACAGCTAGCGCTCTCTTAAATGCTGAACCATCTCTCCAGCTACAACTCCTCCTCAAGAGAGTATGTGTATGTGTTGATAGGTTTGGTGGTATATACCTTTAATCCCAGCACTCAGGAGGCAGAGGCAGGATGCTCTCTCTGAAGTCAAGGCTAGCCTGGTCTACATAGCTAGTTCCAGGACAGCCAGGTAATAAGACTCTTGCTCAGAAAGAAAAGGGGTCTGAAGGGATGGGTCAGTGATTAAATCTGTTAGCCATTCTTCCAGAGAGACCAAAGTTTAAATCCTGACTCCCACATCAGACAGCACTCAACCATCTGTAACTCCATCTCCAATGAATCTAACACTTCTCTGTCATTTGAGGGTATTTAGACACAAACACATACAGAAAAAGAGTAGAAATAAAATCTCTGAAAACAAAAAGGAAAGGTAGGCAAGCCAGAGGCTTCTAAAGTAATAAGTATTCACACGGCTATGATTTCCAGCACTGTGAAATGCCTACCACCACTTGGCAAGCAGGTAGGGGGAAGGCATTGATTAAATATAACCTTTCCTACTTCCTGTTGAAGTATACTTTCTGTACAGTCAGGTTTAGTGGCCCATGCATATAATCCCAGCATTTGGGAGGTAAAGGCAAGAAAATCAAAAGATTACTAAGATTGTCCACAGCTACACAGTGAGCTTGAGGCCAGTGAGCTACATGAGACCCTGTGGAAAACAACAACAGCAAAAAGTGCACAACACAACCAATTAATGGAAAAGATGGAAGAGCACTTTTCTTTAAGTAGTGAGATAAATCCTTTAAAAGGGAAGGATATTCCTAGACTCCAAATCACCTAAGACTCAAGGTCTAGGTCTAGCTCTGTCATGGGCCTTGAGATGCCCCTGAAAGGGCATCTGATGCCAGGTCTAGTGGCAAGTGCTTACAGATCCAGCACTTGGGATGTGGAGGAAGGAAGGCAGATCCACAAGTTCAGGATCGTGAGTTCCAAGACATGCATTTGAGACAACCTGCCTAAAAAAGAAGTATGGTGACCGTGCCACGGTCAGCAGGGAAAGGAAGGCGCAGTAGTCTTGAACAGGCTACCTTACAAATTAAAAGTTTTTAAATGATATGGAGACACCATCCTTTAAGTGCTTGAATTTTAAAGTATAAATTGAATTGTGGTAGATACTGCCTTCTTTGGGGAACATTCATCTGCCTTCTTTCACTTTCTGTCTTGTTCCTTGGCCCACAGTATTTTTCTGACCTAAGAAACAGCATTGTCAATAGCCAACCACCAGAGAAACAGCAGGCCATGCATCTGTGCTTTGAAAATTTGATGGAAGGCATTGAGCGGAATCTTCTGACGAAAAACAGAGATAGGTAAGTGTCTAGGTCTTGCCGAGAAGTGCTATTATTTTTCAGACCATTGAAACAAGCACAGTTCCATAAGCATCTCTATTCACCAGATGTGAGATGCTTAAAGCAGTGCTGTCTAGTAGAAAGGCAAGCTAGATTTCTCCATGACAAGTTTTAGTGGTAACCCGAAACATCTACAGTTATTTTGGTATATGTAGAGTTGATACAAGATTCTGTATCCTGGTTGTGCCAGACATCAAAAATTAACTATCTGGTTTAGCTTAATTACATAATTTTAGTGAAAGTGTTTTAAAATAAAAGTGATTTGAGTGTGAATGAAGAACTGAATTTAAATATTATTTGATTCAGCTCTCATTGGCTATCAACAAGTGCTTCCTAACCATTTATAGTTAGCAGCTTCCATATTGGACAACACAGCTCTATGTCCTTAGTCTTTCAGCTCTGAGAACTGTAACAACGTCATGCCATTCCGCCTTTATTTCCTAAGGTTAATCCCCATCTCTTGTCAAGCAGTTCATAAGTCTGTGTTGCTGCCACAGCCCAAGGCGGCCCTCCCAGATTCAAGTTTGACCATCTCCGGTCTGCTGTGAAGTTTCCAGAGAAAAGTAGAGGTGTAAATAAGGCAGACCACTTTCCCTAATCGTCCTGAGACTAAGGTTAGCTGATGAGGCAGTTTGCTATGTTCTGCTTCTCAGTAGCTATTTCTGTGCTTAGGAAAAGACCTTTCCTTTCTGCTTCCTCCCCCAACCCACCTGCATCCTTTCTGCAGGTTCACCCAGAACCTGTCAGCATTCCGTCGAGAAGTCAACGACTCAATGAAGAATTCCACTTATGGAGTGAATAGCAATGACATGATGAGCTGACAACTCTTGGACTCTATCTTGCAGAGCAGCGCCCCTTTGGTCTGGTCCAGAGGGTGAACAGTTGCAAGGGAGAGAGCCTGGCTGATCCCAGCTCCTTCCTCCAGGGGTATGGGGGAAATGGCAAAGGTCAACTAGCTATTTCCCCAGGAAGTACGGGGTGTGTGTGCACTCACTGAGGGGCAGGGCGCTGCTGGTTCCTGGGAGACTGGGTGGGAAGGGGTGGTGGGAGGAGACAGATGCATAAGCATCTGAGACTCTGGCCCACTCCTGGGGTCACCCATGCAGGGAGAACCCAGTGTCCTGCCACAACCTGCCTTGTATAAACATGTACATTTTTTCATAACATTTTGAACAAGGTTTATATTGACTCAAGTTTAAAAACAAAAAAGTGTGATTGAAAAATTTTTACAGAGTCTAGTGCACCAATGCTGATGTGAGGGGTTATGTATGGCGAGTGAAGAAAATGTGTATTGTGGTGGCCTGAAGCTTTATTGGACAAGGATGTGTGAAAGTGCAGAGATATATTTAGTGACACAGTGAAGAGAGGCAAAAAAGGAAAAACTCCAAATGTATATTTTTTCTTAATGCCCTTTCCCCTCCCCACCCCCAATGATGCGTTCCTGATGCTGTATTAACCTTGTTATTAGGAACTCTGAGCCATGTGGGAACACCATCCTCCCCATCCATGGATGCTGCCCTGGGTCCCCCAGCCTCCTGCAGTGACAAATAACTCCAGCTAAAAGCTTCTGGTGTTCTTATCTCCATCCTTTCTCCCATTTTACTTACCCTCATCCTCAGAAAGAAGCCTCTTGCTGTTAAAAGTTGGATTTATGTTTTAGGATTCTTGGTCTCTGTAGGGAGACAGCAGAGAATTGAGCCATTTGCTCTCTTGTTGAGCAATTTGCATGAGTCCACCAGAGGCCTAATATGTGTGGCCATAACTTTTGTCTTCCCCAGCCCTTGAGGCAGTGTGTATGGATGTGTGTGTGGATATTTATGTATGTACCCTGCACTCATGAATGTATGAACTGGAGGAAGTTACTACAGGGGAGGGGTTCTTAATAACAAGGTCTACCTAGCATGAAGTATTTAACATTCTCCCTTGAAAAATATACATTTTTATAAAATAAAAACCATAATAAATGTTTTGAATATTAAAAAAGAAAAGTGAGCCTACAGAGGAACATTGGATGGAGAAAGCTTTTGCAGTGTCCTTTCCCATAACTGCTGCTAGTTCTACATCTCTAGTTCAGCTCTTATCCACGGGACATTATCAGTTAGGCTTTATTTTTATTTTCCTCAACCCTGACAAACAAGCTTATTAATTTCCTTCTCCTCTGGTGACTGTGTGGTGAATCTTTTCCTGCGTGATCAGGTTGCAGATAGACTTGTAAGGGTGTTTGCTGCATACAGTGTAAGCATTGTGACCGCCAATAAACTTCGATGGTTTCTACTGACCTGCTTTCAGCAGTCACGTGTAGTGTGTTCAGGGATGTGTCTCACTGTAAACACATGGAAATATTTAAACAAACACACTTTTTTTTTTTTTTTTTTAAGCCTTGTAAAATTAACTCATAGTCTGTCTGACTCAACTCTCATGACTGGTTCTGCTGACACACTTAAAGCATAATGTTCTCCAGAGTTGTCAAAAAGAAGACAATCTACCTACCCCTTTCCAGGTAACAAAGTGACAACCTACAGATAAGCAGTCGCTGAAGAAAGCCTCATTATGTTAGTCCTTACATCTGCCTCTCTGATATAGGCTGGGGTTCACTTATTAGACCATGACAAGATTAGTGGCAAATGTTTTCCCCTGGAATAGTACAGGATGCACAGGCCAAATTAAACAAATAATGAGGACTAGTTTCTGTGATTTGTGGCCCTGCGCTGCACAGTGCTTTCATTATGAGGGATCCCATTGAAGAGCAGAAACATAGGGCAGTTGTGGGTATCTTTCCTGCAAGGCCCCACAAGCCAATCCTGAATACCTTCCTAGGAGTCCTAGAAAGACCATCCTGGCAGGAGAACCTGGGATACTAATTCTGAAGTAAATAAGACAAAGGAACTAAGAACCTTTCTCATAAATACAAGAAAAATCTTGAGGTAACAGTTGGTCAACAAAATCCCAGTGTCGTTCCCTCTCTCCTACAAAGTAGTTCCAGGGGCAAGAGACTCACTAGGGATGATGGCATCTCTGGTGCAGTCACAGCAAAGTGCTCATGCTTGAGATCTTCCCTGGTCCCACGCTTTGGAAAACTCAGCTGACAGGTGTTGCCCTGGAATAGTATTTGATGCCTTTAGCCCCAGCAATTGGGAAGCAAAGACAGGCAAATTGAAGTTTGAGGTCAGGCAGGACTGCAAAGAGACCATGTCTCCCCCCTCACCCCATCCCCCCAAAAAGGTGGAAGGGGGAAGGTTTTTAGGAGTTGGGAAATGAAAACAGGATTAATTCCAAGATATACCTTGGCTGCACAACAAAACCATTCTGGACTACATGAGACCCCACCCCCGAAAACACATTGCTAATTTCATAAAATTTAACCTAATATGAAATCCAGTTTGTTTGGGTTTTTTGCTATTAATATTTCTTTACAGTCCAGTCGTTATCTCCCTCCCTTCCCATTCTGCCCTCCCACAGTTCCTCCTCCCATTCCTCCTCCCCCCTCAGAAAGGATGTCCCCCACCCCACCAGGCCTCCCCATTCCCTGGAGCCTCAAGTCTCCAGTGTTAAGTGCACCTTCTCTCATTGAGACCAGACCAGGAAGTCCTCTGCTGTATATGTGTTGGGGTCCTTAAACCAGCTGGTGTGTGCTGCCTGGTTAGTGACTCTGTGTCTGAAAGATCCCAAGCAGGGGTCTAGGTTTGTTGAGACTACTGGTCTTCTTATGGGGTCTTCAGACCATTGGTTGGGTGTATGTATATATCTGCTTCTCTCTCAGCCTCTTAGAGGGCAGCTATGCTAGACTCCTGTCATGCATGTCCTTTTGTGTCTGAGATACTGCACTCCGGGTGATATTTTCTAGTTCCACCCATTTGCCTGCAAAACTCAGGATGTCCTCGTTCTTGATAGCTGAATAGCATTCCATTGTGTAAATGAACCACATTTTCTGTATTCATTCTTCCATTGTGGAACATCTGTTCCACAAGTTGTTTCCAGCTTCTAGCTATCACAAATAAGGACACTATGGTGGAGCACATGCCCCTGTGGCATGGTGGGACATCTTTTGAGTATATGCCCAAGTATGGTATAGCTGGAGCTTCAGGTAGATCTATTTCTAATTTTCTGAGGAACCTCCAGATTCATTTCCAGTGTGGTTATACCAATTTACAATCCCACCAGCAATGGAAGCATGTTCCTCTTTCTCTGCATTCTCGCCAATATGTGCTGTCACCTGAGGGTCTGATCTTAGTCATTCTGATTGGTGTAAGGTGGTATCTCGGGATCATTTTGACTTGCATTTCCCTGATCAGTAAGGACTTTGAACATTTCTTTAAGTGCTTCTCGGCCACTCAAGATTCCTCTGTTGTGAATTCTCTGTTTAGTTCTGTGCCCCATTTTTTGATTGGGTTGTTTAGTTTTTTGGAGGTTAGCTTCTTGAATTCTTTATATATTTTGGATATTTGCCCTCTATCAGATGTGGGGTTAGGGATTAATTTTTTTCTCAATCTGTAGGTTGCTGTAAATCCAATTATCTGTAACTTCCTATTTTCTCAGATATCATGGAAAAGTGTATATTGTGGTTATCTATGCTGTTCCTGGGCACTCAAGTATCTAATCTACACAGTGGTTCCTGGAATAAGCTACACTGAACTCTAAATTCTCTTACTAATGATTATTAAATTTTATTGTGTACTATGTATATATTAGCTTAACCCAAATAAAGGTAATATTTTCCTACTACAGTGCAAGCCAAAAATGGGATTTTACTCAGAGTCAAAATGTTAGATTTTTATATTCTGTTTTTGTTTTTATTTTGCTGGTTTTTCAAGACAAGCCTTCTCTATGTGACAGCCCTGGCTGTCCTGGAACTTTATGGACCAGGCTGGCCTCAAACTCAAAAGAGCCGCCTCCCTCTACCTCCCAAGTGCTGGAACTGAAGGTGTGCACTGTCAACCACCTCCTAGCTAAATTCTGTTTTTTGATATGTGTTCTTATGTAGCCAGGTTAGATTCAAACTTAATGTAACCAAGGTTAGCCTGGAATTCTTACTCTCCTCCCTCTCCTCAGTACTGGTATTATAGACATGTGCCACCATGCCTAGCTAGGCTTTGAAATTTTAAGAAGTAATGACTTGTGCTGGGCAGTGATGGTACATGCCTTTAATCTCAGCACTTGGGAGGCAGAGGCAGGCGGATTTCTGAGTTCGAGGACAGCCTGGTCTACAGAGTGAGTTCCAGGACAGCCAGGGAGAGCTACACAGAGAAACTCTGCCTCGAAAACAAAAAGAAAAAGAAAGAAAATGACTTTCCTTAGCAATTCATGGTTCTCTGTACCCTTGTCATCTGTTCATTCATGACACTTGGCATCTGTGGGCCAGGGCCTTTTTGATAGTCAGCTACAGAAAAGGAACCCTTGGAATCAAAACACTTAGTTCAACTCTTCTGCATGGAACCCAATTCTAGGAAACACTGACTTTAAAAGTGAGCAGTGAAAGCGTGCTTGTTCAGCATGGACAAGCCCTGACTTTAATCCTCAGCAATCCTATTCCCCAAGACCAGTGAGCAGACAGTATGTAATAAAAGTGGATACACCGCATTTTATAGTGTGTGTGTGTGTGTTGTTTTTGGAGTCAGGGCTTCTCTCTGTAGCCTTGGCTGTTCTGGAACTCACTCTGTAGATTAGGCTGGCCTCGAATTCAGAAATCCTCTTGTCTCCACCTCCCAAAGTGCTGGGATTAAAGGCATGTACTACCACCACTTGGTGCATTTATACTTTTAATTGAAGACTTCATAAAAGCATTCAGCACACAGAAACATGTAGTAGCCAAACCCATCTCATCACTGGGTTGCAAAGGAGTACAACCTGAGCAGAAGGGGATCACCTAACTCCACAAAAGCACAGATTATGCCAGTCACAAGCATCTGCATCAAGGTCTGGAGAACAAGCCCGCAGTATAAAGTCTGCATGCAATGGCTCAGGCCTGGGATAACAGCACTTAGGAGAAGGCTGGTGGAGAGATGCCACAAGTGCCAGATCAGCCTCGGTCGGCTACCAACTGAAATCCAGTCCTGGGACAAAAGGAAGGTGATGGATGGTAGAGACAGGCCAAGAGCACTTGCTGCTCCTAGTGAAGATCCAAGTAAGCTCCTAGCGCCTACATCAGGCAGCTCACAACTGCCTGTGACTCTAGTTCCATGGGATCCAACAACTTCTCTGGCCCTGCATTCAAGTGCACATATATACATAATTTTTGTAGAGAATTTTTTTTGAATAAATGAATAGTGGGCATAATCTTACGAAAAAGCTCAGAGGAGTTGCACATGGTCGTGCACACCTGTAATCCCAGAAGTAAGGAAACAAAAGACTCAAACCAAGGCTGGGTAATATGACTGCTCTCTCCCCCAACAACCCCTGCAAACGGTCAGAAGAGCCACTTACACAATCTAATACATATTCCCCACAAGTAGTAAAGAGTATGGAGAATATAGCCCAAAGTCAGAAAATGTAGGCCTCTCCCGGCTCCTCAAGAGTAGTTGGTATTAAAACATCTAAATGTGGAAATGAAAACAATTTTAAGTTCTTCATCTGACTAGCCACCTCTTAAGTCTAGTCTGGGGCACATGTCACAAAGAATATTGTGTTACAAGCTATTGGCAAGCTATAAACACCACAGCAGAACCTTTCCACTCAGCTAGACAGTTGCAACAGCGGTCTCGGCAGCTACACCTTCCCACGTCCCTTTTACATCCATAAAACCCGCTTTTGTCAGTGTATAAACTATATTCTGTGCTTATATCTGCAAACCCAAATCTCCCGCCCTACTGTCTCCAAGTCTAGTTTTAAGACCTGTTTGTTTATTTGAGGTGATCCTAATCTTGTTCCTTATCTATCCCAGCAACCAAAATCTGCTCTTTCCAAGTCAGCACCAAAGGATCAAGTCACGTCCTGATGAATAACAAGGATGTGACTTATGGCCACAGATGCGTTTGCAGAAGACAAGCAGGGGGTGGAAAGAGGCACTGAAGTGAGTGAAGTCCCTGCAGAAATCCCAGCCCGACCCCGACCCGCCGCAGAGCTGAAATCGAAGCCTACGTCTGCGCAGCCCCGGAAGTGATCTCGCGCGTCCCTTGCGTCGGAAGGAGACGCCACACCTAGGTTGCATCAGGGCTGCGCTGAATCCCCAGACCAGAGCCCGCCCTTGTTCTACGCACGCGCAGTAAGGAGTCATGCGCCTGGTTGTGTCCCGCAGTAGCTGAGGGACTAACATACTCCAGGTATATCTCCCTAGGCCCTGCGCTTGCAGAAATCGGAGTTTGTTTGCTTCAGCTCCTCACACCGAAATCACAGCGGCTGCCCCTGTCCCAAAGTTGAAGTGCTGAACCCGTGGAGGAAGTCTCAGACGCAAAGGGAAGCTCTGCAGTGGACAGCTCCCAGGGAAGCCCTGATCAGACCAAGAAGTCTTGACAAAAAGGCGTGAAACACTTTGTGAAGAATAGCAAAAATAGTATGACTAAAGGGCGGATGCAGCCCTCTTTCTGTCAGAGTAAAGAACGGGCCTGCAAGAGGTTGAGCTTTGATCCTGAAAAGCGGTTTCTAAACCTCCAAATGCTCCCTAGCAAAAAGCAGCCTGGTAAGCAAGCAGTCCTTGCTTAACCGACTGGCATGACAGATGGGAGTGCGTGTGAACCAAGGCTAGGGCTATGAGAAAGGAAGTTGAGGAATGTTGAGATGAGACTCAAAACAACTTTGTGATCGCCTGAAGTCAAATGGTTCTCCTATGATTCCCTAGTTCCAAAATGGAGTGACACCAGCCTAGTCTACAGAATGAGTTCCAGGACAGCCAGGGCTACACAGAGAAACCCTGTCTCGAGGGGGGAAAAAAAATCTGCAAAATGAATTCCAATCATACAGAAACTCAGAAGAAAAAGTCATCGTTTTACTAAGCCTCAAATAAAAAACCAAATACATTAAGGAAATAATGTTTAGTGAGCTGGGAGGTGATTCAGCAGTTAAAAGCACTGGCTGCTCTTGTAGAAGACCCACGTTCCATCCTCAGCGCCCACATGGTAGCTCACAACGATCTGTCACTCCAGTTCCAGGGACTTCAACACCCTCTTCTGGCCTCCTGAAGCCAGAGGCACAAACACTGGGCACAGACTTACAAACCACCCATTTACATAAAACATTTTTTAATTTAAGGCTTCTATACTATTATCTCTTATGATTTTAAATGCATTCTTACCAAAATGTATGTCATAATCAGTATGTAAAAACATCGTGATTAAGTGGCTGAGTCTAGAATGCAATGTTGATTTAATTTTCAAAAGAATATAGCTATAGTGATGGTTCAGCAGTTAAGAACACTTGCTGCTCTTCCAGAGAGCACTGGGTTCAGTTCTCAGCTCCCACATGGTTGCTCACAACTATCTGTAATTCTAGTTCCACAGGATCTAACTACCTCTTCTGGCCTCCTTGGGCACTAGGCACTCAAGTGCTCAGACATACCATGCAGACAAAACACCTATACACATATTTTTTTTTAAAGTTTTTTTTTTTATTATTTTTATATGTAAGTACACTGTAGCTATCTTCAGATGCTCCAGAAGAGGGATTCAGATCTCATTACGGATGGTTGTGAGCCACCATGTGGTTGCTGGGATTTGAATTTAGGACCTTTGGAAGAGCAGTCAGTGCTCTTAACCACTGAGCCATCTCTCCAGCCCTACACATAATTTTCTTAAATACCATTCTATAAAAAACATAACTGTAACACCACATGAACTAAGGAAAAATTAGAGATCATCTCAGTAGATATAGGAAAAAATATATAATGAAAATTTAAACTCATTAAACTTCAAAAACAAAAAACAAAAAATGATATTATACTAGAGATGTAGCTCTGTTGGCAAAGTGCTTGCCTGGCATGCAGGAAGCCCTGGATCCAGTCCCTAGCACATCAAGCCCAACACAGAAAATTAGAAGTCCAAGGTCATTCTCAGCTACCTAGTAAATTGAAGGCCAACTTGGTGTTTTTTGGTTGGGTTTGGTGGTGGTGGTGGTGGTGGTGGTGGTGGTGGTGGTGGTGGTGGTGGTAGAGGTGGCAGTGAAGGAGCAGGTTTTGTGTTTGGTTGGTTCTGGTTTTGGTTTTTTGGTTTTTCAAGACAAGCTTTCTCTGTGTAGCCCTGGCTGTTCTGGAACTTGCTGTGGAGACCAGACTGGCCTCAAACTCACTAAGATCTGCCTGTTTGTGCACCACCATAACAACTTGGAATATGTGAGACCTTATCTAAAAAATTACCCAGCAAGCCGGGCAGTCATGGCACACATCTTTAATCCCAGTACTTGGGAGGCAGAGGCAGGTGGATTTCTGAGTTTGAGGCCAGCCTGGTCTACAGAGTGAGTTCCAGGACAGCCAGGGCTACACAGAGAAACCCTGTCTTGGGGGGGGGGGGAAAAAACTCAGCAAAACTTTTTGTGAGTGCTAGTATTGGAGAAACAAACTCAGGGCCTTGTACTTGGTGCCCAGTATAATCCCAACAACACACTTGAAGTGTAAAATGGACTCTCCCTCATATTTAAAGAGACCAAAGAGCTATCTGGTGGCACAGACCTGTAGTCCTATCACTAGGAAGGCTGAGGCAGGAGGGCTCAAGGTTCAAGGCCAGTCTGTTCTACTTCAGAAGAGTGTCTTGGGCAGAAAAGAGAGGGAGAAGAGGAAGGATGCAGTCAGGCCAGGCTTGATAGTACACACCTGGCACTCGGGGAGCAGAGGGAGGTGCATTTCTTTTGAGTTCAAAGCCATTCTAATCTACATAGCTAATTCAAGGCCAACTAGAGTTACATAGTGAGATATCTTTCAAATCAAGAGTGCATGTTTTACCAACATGTCCTAGCCAAGTGAATGCAGCTCAACAAGAAAAAGCACATGGATCTCAAAATAAAAAGGGAATCATGTCTTTATTCTCAGATGTCATGGTTTCGAGTACAAAAAAAAAAAAAAAAGCCCCTGGAACGACTAAGTTGAATTAAGCAAAACCACAGAAGATAATATCTATTGTTATCAATATATTAAAGTAAATTGTTCAAAAGTTTTTAATTTTCAAGTTATACAATGAGTTTCATCATGGTACTTCATATAAATGTGCAGTAGTTTGTTCTTTGTTCCTCTTCTCCGTGTCCCCTCCACATCAACAACCAATTCCCTTTCTTCCTGAGAAAAGCCAGCCATAACATGTGTAATGTGCCCAAGACCCTAGATTTGTGCTATACCACTGGGGGAGGGCAGATAAAGATTATTTGTATGTACTAAAAACAATTAGATTAAATTTTAAAATATATACTATTTTTATAGCATCCAAGAACATGAAATACATATGAGTAATTTTAGATCTGTGCTGAAATCTATAGAATAATACCAAGGAAATCTAGACTGTAATCTGCTCATGATCCAAAACACTGTGATGTTGATTATCTTCATAGTGCATTTTTTGGGGGGTTTGTTGTTGTTATAGAGACAGAACATACATGCTAAGCAATCAAGTTACCATGAAATTATCTCCAGCCCCTGACATTGAGTTCTATATTCAATAAAATCTGAAATTTTTCAAATAAGTACTTTAAATCTTTATTGGTGTATATCCATTGTACATAGAGATGGGTTGCATAAAGACTTTTTTTTTAAGTCAGATTCTCACTATGTAGCTCTGGCTGTCCTGGACTTTTTCAGTGTAGATCAGGCCTGCCTCTGCCTCCAAGGGCTGGGATTCAAGGCGTGGTCTGCTTCATCCAGCTCCCAGCTCCATAAAAACACTTTCTTTCTTTCTTTCTTTCTTTCTTTTTTTTTTTTTTTTTTTTGGAGACAGGGTTTCTCTGTGTAGCCTTGGCTGTCCTGGAACTCACTCTGTAGACCAGGCTGGCCTCTAACTCAGAAATCCATCTGCCTCTGCCTCCCAAGTGCTGGGATTAAAGGCGTGTGCCACCACTGCCTGGCATAAAACCACTTTCATTTATGTACTTTCTCCAGTAGACATTTAAAAAGGAGCCAGGTAGTAGTGGCACACACCTTTGATCCCAGCACTCAGGAGACAGCGGCAGGTGGATCTCTGAGTTGGAGGAAAGCCTGGACTACAGAATGAGTTCCTAAACAGCCAGGGCTACACAGAAAAACCTTGTCTTGGGGTGAGGTGTGTAGGGATTCAAAGGCCTCTTGTAGAAACTAATGTATTGATTGTGAAAATGAAAAAAAAAATCAGAAATAGCTACAAATATTGTTTCTAATATTTTTAGATTTATTTTATGTGTATGAATGTTTTGTCTATATATACCTATATGTACCCTATAACTTGCCTGCGAGGTCAGAAGAAGGCATCAGATCTCCTGGAGCTGGAGGCATACACAGTTGAGGTACCCTGTTGCTGCTGGGAAGTGAACACCTCCGCAAGATCAAAAAGTGCCTTTACCCAGTGAGGAGCCATCTTCCCAGCCACTGCAGTCTTTTCCTTTGGTGCTCAGGATGGAACCCAGGGTCTTTCACATAAAAGCTCTACCCCTAAACTGCACCGTCAGCCTTAAAATATCTGCTTAAAATAAATAAGATCAGCTTGGGCATTCATGCTGCCTGATCCCAAGATCTACAAACCAGGGTGCCTCTAGCTTGAGGGCAGACATGCAGACCAATAAAAAGGAACCAGTCCAGAAAGAGACTGACCGACATGATCAATAGACATCAAAGATACCTAAGAAAGGATAGTCTTTTCCAGGATTGGTGTCAGAGGACATACATTTGGGGAAATTAGAGGGGAGGAATTGGCAGTGAACCTTTTCTACTACCTAAATAAAAATGGACTCAAAAGAATGTAGTAGCGATTGCAGTACATTGAGCTCCATAGAGACAGCGCCAGGGCAAGTGAGAGCCGGACGGGCACTGGGCGACTCTGTGCCTCTCAGAGGAAAGTCAACTAAACATGGGCAAAGGAAATTCTAAGAAGCCAGGGGCAAAATGTCCTCATATGCATTCTTTGTGCAAACTTGCCGGGAGGAGCACAAGAAAAAACACCCGGATGCTTCTGTCAACTTCTCAGAGTTCTCCAAGAAGTGCTCAGAGAGGTGGAAGACCATGTCTGCTAAAGAAAAGGGGAAATTTGAAGATATGGCAAAGGCTAACAAGGCTCGTTATGAAAGAGAAATGAAAACCTACATCCCCCCCAAAGGGGAGACCAAAAAGAAATTCAAGGACCCCAATGCACCCAAGAGGCCTCCTTCGGCCTTCTTGTTCTGTTCTGAGTACCACCCCAAAATCAAAGTCGAGCATCCTGGCTTATCCATTGGTGATGTTGCAAAGAAACTAGGAGAGATGTGGAATAACACTGCAGCTGATGACAAGCAGCCCTACGAGAAGAAGGCTGCCAAGCTGAAGGAGAAGTACGAGAAGGATATTGCTGCCTACAGAGCTAAAGGAAAACCTGATGCAGCAAAAAGGGCGTGGTCAAGGCTGAAAAGAGCAAGAAAAAGAAGGAAGAGGAAGAAGATGAAGAAGATGATGAATAAGTTGGTTCTAGCGCATTTTTCTTGTCTATAAAGCATTTAACCCCCCTGTACACAACTCACTCCTTTTAAAGGAAAAAATTGAAATGTAAGTCTGTGTAAGATTTGTTTTTAAACTGTACAGTGCCCTTTTTTTGTATAGTTAACACACTACCGAATGTGTCTTTAGATAGCCCTGTCCTGGTGGTATTTTCAATAGCCACTAACCTTGCCTGGTACAGTCTGGGAGTTGTAAATTGGCATGGACATTTAAAGCAGATTCTTGTTGGTGCACAGCACAAATTAGTTATATATGGGGACAGTAGTTTGGTTTGGGGTTTTTTTTTCCCTTTTGGATTTATTTTTGGTTTTTTTTTTTTTTTTCATTTTCAGTTGTCTCTGATGCAGCTTATACGAAGATAATTGTTAACTGAATACCACTCTGTAATTGCAAAAAAAAAAAAAAAAAAA
>JADRCD010229460.1:0-15980 GCA_019843815.1 Montemys delectorum
CTCTGCAGTCCTGTGACTCCCCTGCACTTCCTGAGGCCTATGCCTCCCGGATGGTCCCGCCTGATTCCTGGGGCTAAAGCCCACTCAGGATGCAGGCCTTCTTCTCGAAGGGAGGGGGCAGAGGTGTTCGCTGATCCAGCTCTGTCCCTCGGAAGCTGAGAGACTCCAGTCCCTGCAGTCCTGTGACTCCCCTGCACTTCCTGAGGCCTATGTCTCCCAGCTGGTCCTGCCCTAGCAAGACCCCAGAGATAAAATGGTGGATCTCACCTGAGTCCTTGGGCTGAAGCCCTCTTTTTTTTTTTTTTTTTAATTTTGTTGGCGGAGAGTCCGAAGGATGGCAGGAAAACCAGGAAGAACTGAGAAGTTAGTCTTTCTGGAGGTTGTGATGTGAAATTACTAAATAATCAATAAAAATATGTGACAATACAGACTTTCAAAAAATAAAATAAATAAGTCTAATCAAGAAAGTAAATAACCGTATAATAAAAATTAGAACACTGAACAAAGAAATATAAGTCATTAGAAAATGGTGATATTCAACACCATAATTAATAAAATTAATATTATTCTGGGTGGTAATATTACCAAAAGGAATCTGTAGAATTACTGAATTCTCCATGAAAATTCCATTTCTATTCTTTACAGACAAAGGAAAAGGTTCAGAAATGTATATGAAAAAAAGAACAGACTGTAACTAGATGAAGCAATAGAAGAATGATAAGGCTAAAGGAATTTTCATACATATTTTCAAGTTATAATAAGTCATAGCAATAAGAAGAACTTTTTACTAGCATCAAATAACAGCAATAGATATATAGATCAGACTTGAAAAAATTAGATACAAACCAATGAAATGCTAGCCATTTGATTTAAAATTTTTAATTTTAATTTTGATTTCAGTGCATCCTGATATCAAACTCCTATCCTTCTCCTACTTCACACCATTCCCTTTCTCTAAGGCCCTCCCCATATCCACTTTCCTTATTATCTACTTATCCTCCATTCCCTTTTAGAAAAGAGCAGGCCTCCCAGGAACATTAAATACAGCATAAAAATATATAATAAGACTTGACACAGAATCTTATGTAAAAGACTAGACAAGGAAGCCTGGAAGGAAAAGTGCCCCAAGTGTATGCAAAAGGATCACAAACACCCCCTACTCCCACTCTTAGAAGTCCTACAAATACATCAAGCTAACATCATAACATATATGCAGAGGACCTAGTGCAGACTCAGGTTGGTTTCATGATTGCCTCCTCAGTCTTTGCAATTCCCTGTGAGCCTTGTTTAGTTGATTCTGTGGGCCACATTCTCCTGCTGTCCTTTACCAATCAAAGAAAAAAAAATTAGTAAAATCAATTCTTTGTTATTTAAAGGAGCAAAGGACAGAGAAAAATGGTGTAAATTCTGAAAGAATGTTAAACAACCAATAGATGAAATATATGCAAATTAGTACCATCATTGTACAACTTGATTCCTTACAACATTTCTAAATGTAATTGATAACATGATGTAAATCACACATTTTATTTAGCATGGTATACAACCAAATATAGTCCCCTTGCCTACATTAAATTCATAAGAGATTGTTTAATTTTATAGCTGTTTAACTAGGATCATAAAATCAACAATTTAACCCAGATTTGTTTCCCTCTTCTGTTTATGAGTCAATTTTTCTCCCTAGGTTTTAGTCCTTAACTTGCTTCTCTGCCGATATTGCCTGGAAGAAAGGACAAACCAGGAAACCTAGTGCAGTGGAAACTTCCTAATATATGTGAAGGTGATCTTAATGAAGTCTCCTAATAAAAGGAGATATGCAGGAATTCCAACTAGATATATCTTCTACTCAACAAGACATGATAGCAAAACTAAGTTGCATTTAATTGATTTGTTGCCCTATGGAGTAACATGAAAAATCTCCAGTAAAACCCAGGCTGTTGATTAGACAACAGGTTACTTTTGCTAAACTGTAGGCCATTGCTAAGGACAATATCAACAGAAATTATTGAACAGGAATAATTCTAGCTGGAACATACATGAATACTGTACCTCTAGATTCTAGTGTCTTTGATACAGAAGGTATTCTGCAATCTACCAAAAAGGAAACAAACAAGTGTCCGTCCATCTTCCTTCTTTTACTGTATCATCAAGAGCCCTGCTGCAGTACACATGAGGGGAAAGGTTATATAATTGTCACAGCATAAGAGTTTCTTGTTCTAGTGCTTCAAACCACTTACATTGTCAGTTTAATGTCATATTTCCAATAAAATTATTATGTTTATGGTTATTTGTCACCTAATACATTCTTTTCTTATGAGGATACTGACAGTCTTAATTCTCTTCCTTTAGCAGTATTCTTATTAAAAGGTAAGTTTATCATAAACCCTGATGCTATGGATTGAATATCCACATCACTTCAAAATATGTGTAAAATTCAAGTTGACCATATTCTCAGAAAATGAGAGAAGCAAGATAGTAGGTAAATTTAATATATTGAAACTACAAAATAAAAATATATTGGTATGTTTTTATACAATACATTTTCTACTCAAGTCTCTTTGGACTGGATTGTAGGTCTTTAGAAACTGCAAAATCAAAATAAGAGAGACACTAGGGATAATTGTTTTGTGTTGTTATCTTTCTGCTTGAAGGTCATTGGCAACTCCTTAAACATCGTAGTTCAGAAACATGTATGTTTTGGACAGGGAAATGAGGTCTAGGATCATCTAATTTATATGAGTAGTAAAGACTGAAATGAAAAGTTGTAGGGCAGTGGTCTGCTCAGGCAACTTAGGCTCAGTTGAGTAATAGGCCTTGAGCCCTGGAGCCCTAGTGGGTAGTTTCTGCCAGCAGGGGGCAGAAGAAGTTCAGCTATAACCCCTGAGTCTTTGGTTCTTGTTTCAATCACAATTTCTGACAGCTCCCCCCACCTCCACAGGAGATGAGCGCTCTATCAGCCAGACAATGTCCCAAGCTCTCAGCATTCTAGTTGGACCCTACTCTCAGTCATCTGATTACAGCCAAGTATGCCTCGCCCCAAAGACAGATAGCCACACCTTAGACAATATAAAGGGCAGTTTGCCCCCACCCCTCTCTCTTGCTCTTGCTCGCTTTTTGTTCTTCTCTTGCCCTCTTCCTCTTCTCTCTTGTTCTTTGTCTCTTCTCTTGCTCTTCCTTCTCCTGCTGCTTTTTTCTCTTGCCTTCTTCCTCTTTCCTGCTCTTTGTTCTCTTCTCTTGCTTTCTTTCTTTCCTTTCTCTCTCTCCTTCTCTTCTCCTTTACTTCCTCTCCTTTTCTTCTCTCTACTTGACTGGCTTACTTTGTGTTTCCTATAATAAAATATCTCATTTATACATTGCCTCCTTTTTGACTAACTAGTCTTGCCACAGGCCCCAGCAGCAGAGAGCTGCAGGGCCAGGCCTTAGCTGCTGAGAGAGAGAGACCCAGGCCGCAGCAGTGAGACACCAAGGCCCCACAACAAGTATTTCAAAATGCTCACAGTATATCTCTCAGTTCAGAATTTTAAAGGAAAGAAATAATCTATTATTTTAATTTAGGGAAGTCAAGCAAGATAAATAATGAAAACACTTATTCTCTGAAATTTCTATCTCTTTTACTGCCTATGCCAAATTTTACAAGTATAATACAAATTTTACTTTTATTTTCTCAGATAGAGGGATAAGTGTCAGACCCAATGTATATTAGTACATAGCTGAGGCCAGTGCATGTATTTCTTTGTTCTAATTATCCCTAAGCCTAGGACTCAAAGCTTCTAGCCTCTGTACAATCTAGTCTTCCAAGCTGAAGGATTCTATCTGGCTTCTCTCTGCTTCTAACTGAATTGCTCTGCTTGTCCAAATACTATAACCTTTTTTGATCTTCTGGTTCCTTCTGGTTCTCTGACTTGCTCTGTCTTCATCTGTGTCTAGCTTGTTCTATTGAGTCCTTGCTTTGTAAAACTGTCCCACTAAAACTGTCACACACACACACACACACACACACACACACACACACACACACACACACACACATCTTTCCATGAGATGCTCTAAAGTAGCCTTTCCTTTCTGTCTGTTCTCTAAAGAGTGGCTATCATAACTCTGACTAAGTCTCTCAAATGTTTCTCTGGTTTATCACTTTCTCTGCCTCTACTTTCAAACATGGTTGCTTCGTGCTACAAACTAAATTTTCCTTAAAGCTGTATACTAATGTCTGTCTCTGTTCTAGCAAGAGGGTGTGTGGCATGTCTGTATTCTAGTCAATTACATAGATCTAGGACTTTGGATGTGCTCCTTTGTCAGTCCAGCCATATTGCTGGATTATCACTCCTGTACAGTTGAAAATTTTGTAATGGGTCAGTATCTTCGTCTCTCCACTGTAGTTCCTGTCTGGTTATAAAAGATGTTCTCATTATGTTCAATATCCCCAATGGAGTAAGTCACAGCTAAGGTCACCCCCATTGATACAAGGGTGCTTCCCTTCTTCCAAGCCATGTCTCCTCTTGGAGGTGCACCCTACCTCTTCAATACTTTCAGTTGCAGATTTCCATTCATTTTCATGGTTATCTACTCATGTCTCATGTCCTTCCTCACACTTGATCCTGAACCCCCGTTGCCCTCCAAGTCCCCCCTTCCCAGTTATATTGCTTCTCTTTCTTATGAATAGTTTATTCCATTTCTAAGTGACCTGAATTCTATGGCTAATACTCACTTATAAATGAGTACACACCATGCATATTCTTTTGAGAGTAGGTTACCTCACTTAGGATGATATTCTGAAGTTGCATCCATTTCCCTTGAAAATTCATGATATTTTGGTTTTTAATAGTATTCCGTTGTGTACATGTACCACATTTTCTTTATCCATTCTTTAGTTGGAGGACATCTAGGTTGTTTCCAATTTCTGGCTATTTCAAATAAAGCTACTATGATCATAGTTGAGTCAGTGTCTTTATGGGATGTTGCAACATCTTTTGGGTATATGCCCAGGAGTGGTATAGAGGGTCTTGAGGTAGAACTATTACTAGATATCTGAGAAAAGGCCAAATTGATTTGTCAAAGTGGTTGGACAAGTTTGCACTCTTACCAGCAATGAAGAAGTGTTCCCCTTTCTCTATATCCTTGCCAGCATATGCTGTCTCTTGAATTTTTGATCTTAGACATTCTGGTGTAGGAGAGTCTTTTGGGGTGTCATTTGACAGGTATATGACATTGGTCAAGGACAAGGAAATGGGCTTCAAGAATGAATCTGACATTATCCATGACAAGGAAAGTAAGCTCAGGCAGGAATCTGACATTAGGGCAAGATAAGGAAGTAAGTTTCAGCAAGAATCTAACTTTAGGCTATGATAGGGAAGTAGGTTAAGGCAGGAATTTTAATTAGGGTGGCACAAAAGAAGTAGGCTTCAGGCAGGATTTTTGGCTTGGACAAGGAAGTGGGCTCAAGTATTTTGGTCATTATGACAAGCCTTTTTAAACAATTGTCACAAGAGTAATCACTAGACTTTGCTTACTGCCTTGATAGTTCCTTATTGTATTGCTTGCCCTTAATACTTGCATGAAATTAAAATAGTATAAAAGTGGATTGGAAAAATTAAATTTGCCTTCAGTCTCAGAATTGACTGGGGTCATGCTGCAATGTTGTCTGTCTTTTTCCTTTTTAATCCTCACTCCTGCACTGGAGAACCTGTTGACTGACTGAGCCGGCTTGGTCACTGGTGTGTATAAGACTTCGGTAATTGTTTTGATATGCATTTCCCTGATGACTAAGGACTTTTATCATTTCTTTAAGTGCCTCTTGGCCACCCACAAGACTTTCAACCCAAACTTTAACCTGTCTACAAGAAATGCAGGCCTGGGGAAGGGAGCAAAGACCAAGAGAATGGCTAACCAATAACTGTCCCAACCTGACACACATTACATGGGGAAGTAACAATCCTTAACACTCTGTTTTGCAGACAGGAGCATATTGTCCTCTGAGAGGCTTCCTATAGCAGTTTATTCAGACAAATAAAGACACCCACAGCCAAACAGTGGACAGAACTTTTGGATTCATACAGAATAGAAGGAAGGATTGTGGATCGCAAAGGTGGAAGAAACCCTATAGGAAGAACACTGGAGTCAACTAACCTGGACCCTTGCAGTTCTCAGAATCTAAACCAACAACCAAAGTACATACATGATGAGCTGGACCTATGTCAAATCATATATAGATCAGATTTGCAGCTTAACTTTCCTGTGGATCCTGAACAACTGGACTTGGGGGTTATCACAAAAGCTGTTACCTGTACTTGAGATATGGGATACGTTTGTCCAGCTGGGTTGCCTCAGTGGGAGAGGAAGTACCTGCCAGGAGCATGGCCTCAACCATGGCCTTGTGGAAAATTACTAGCTTACATAAATAAGCCTTGAAAGAATATTTGTGGTTTAACAGAAAAAAAAAATTGTGGGCAGAAAAGACATTGTGACTGCTGGTTCCAGAAACTGAAGATTGCCACCTGGCCTTCTGAAAGCCCCTGGGCTCCCCACCTCTTCCTTGAAGCTTCCTTTGGTTTTATGTTGCCCTCCCTGAAGTAAAGTTTTTTGTTTGATGGTTCGTTTGTTTGTTTGCTTGTTTTTTTTCTGGCATAAGGTGCTGTTTATTACAGGAACTTTGTGGTCACATCCTAACTATATTTTTTTAATATCATGCACCTTTTCTTTCCATTCTTTTTCTTTATTAGACTTTTTTCTTTATTTACATATCATATGAACTAAAGTTTTTCAGAGCTTGATCAGACAACTGTCTTGTACTCATTCTTCATATTTCTTGTCCTTCTCAGTCTCTCTCCCCTGCTGAATGCCCAGTGGATCAGGGCAAGTGCCTAGTAACAGAGATACTTAAAGTGCCAGGGTGGTGGACAATATCCAGGTGGCTCCCAACTGCACAAAGGAGAAGGAGATAGAGAGATGGGGGATTATAGAAGGGAATAACTGGGAGGGGGCACTGAGTATGATGTAAACTGAATAAATAAAATAAAATATCAAAAAAATAAAAGGGTTATATTACAGCAAGATCTTACTGTAGTCTATGGAGTGTCTGCATTCTGGGCAGATCATGCCTTTAAATATAATTCCTTACTAGAGCAGCCATATTGCTAGATTAAACTTTCTCTATATCTTTCCCTTTTCCATTTAAGCAAAATAATGTACACTGTTTAACTTTTACAACAAAAACAATTGTCAAACCCACAAACATGTCAGTCCAAATGTTTTTATGAAGATCCATTGATGCAATGATCCTTCATAGCTGTAGTCCTGATCATTGTCCTTCAGTAATCTCTATGTCAAAATCAAGGATTTGACAGTCTGACAAAATCTGTCCTTTACTGTCATTTATTTTAGCTGTCCGAATGCAGAGGGGTCAGCTTTCTGAGTTGTCTGCATTACTGTCTTTCTGCATCTCTACCCTCATTGAGTTATACTTTTTTTGTGTGTGGAAGCTTCTCTTTTCAGATGATGTTGGGGTCCAGAAATTGTGTTACAAACCACACGAACACTAAACTCAGTCAACCAGGAGTAGATTATTAAGCATACACCCCTATACTGATAGATCAGGTCACAGTCTAAATTTAGGAATTAAACCATGACACCAAGTTAATGTCCTACAGGGCTTTAACCCTGAGATCTAAAAATAACTAGATGATGATATTATTTTACCAATCCAGATTTAAGGATAGAGTATTTTCTTAGGAACATGTTTTTGTTTTACATTTATCCTACTCTCATTTTTCAGGTATTCTATTGTGGCAGTGGATTTGCCTTGTCTAATACTCATGTCTTAGCTTATCTACCTGGACAGTGCTTGTCTAACATCTATACCATAACTTAACTTGCCAACAGGGATGTCTGTTCCCCATTTACATATCTCTTTCTTTCAAGTAGGATGTCAGTTCCCACAGAAGTCTTGGGAACTTATAGATTATTTGATGTAAATCTTATTCCAAATAGTTTGTTGTGTTGGTACATTCTTCTCTCTTATATTGAGGTACATCCTAGGGGAAGCTTAAATAATAAAGGCTTATGTAGAGGTGGAAGAAGGTTGATTCAGATCCAAGCTTATTGTGGGTAACTGGAGACAGGGTTTCTCTGTATAGCCCTGGCTGTCCTGGAACTCACTCTGTAGACCAGGCTGTCCTCGAATTCAGAAATCTGCCTGCCTTTGCCACCTAAGTGCTGGGATTAAATGTGCCACCACCACCCGGCTATTGTGGGTAACTGTACAAAGCAGTTCTGCTGATTTCTATCTGGGTTGATTTCCAAGGGCACAGAACATAACAGAATATGTAATTAACTTGGGACTAGAAAGTATTCTAGTTTGCCAGGCAGTGGTGGTGCATGCCTTTAATCCCAGCACTTGGGAGGCAGAGGCAGGTGGATCTCTGAGTTCAAAGCCAGCCTGGTCTACAAAGTGAGTTCCTGGATAGCCAAGGCTCTTAGAGAAAAACCCTGACTTGAAAAAAAAAGAAAAAAAGAAAGTTTCTAGTAACAGCAGAAATATATGAGGAAGTTTCCTTATACTGGCAGGCTAGCCAGGTAACAGTTACATAGGCCTTCATAGTTTAACTAGGCCTCAATATTTTACCTAGGCATTAACATTCAATCTAGGCCTTTATATTTTTGCTAGGCTTTAATCGATCAGACCTTAACTAATTTTGATGGAACTCATAATCTTTCATCACCTGTGGAATTAGAGACAAAACATCTTCCTCAGTGTAATGTATTCTGTAATTTCCATTCTAATGTTATACAGTTTGATTTAATTCATTTGCTTTTTTGTTTTACTTTGTTTTTTGTTTTTGTTTTCTATATAACCCAATGTCTCTTTCCTTCAAGCAGGATGTCAATTCCCACAGAAATCTTGGGAATTTATATATTACTTCATCAAATCTCCAAATAAAAATCTTACTCCATTTAATTTTAGGCCTAGGTTAGCATGTAAAGGCTAGAAGCTGAAGCTGTCAAGGTCTAGGCTTGCAGAAGATTCAATTTTCCAGAAGTTAGAAGCTTCCAGGCCTAGGCCTATTGATAGTCATATAGACATGAATTCATAACATTGTGTATGGCTCTTATTTTATCTCATAATTACAGGAAATGAAAGCAAACTATAAATTAAAAGAATAAATTTATTATTTTACAAAGATAGTTTAGAATTTTGCTGTATGCTCAGAAAACAAATCAAAGATGTGCCAACAATAAAACCAAGACTCAATTTAAAAGTGGGACAGAATATTGTCAAAGAGCAATCACTAACAAATGGTTAATTAAAAGAGTCATAATTTTCCTGATCAGAAACCCAGTGTCAGAAATATCTGAAGGAATCAGGTCTAAAATTATGAAACTAACCATTATGACCACAGCAACTTAGAGAGGAAAAAGGTTTGTTGGCTTAAACTTCCATATCCTTTTTCATTATGAAATAAGTCAGGACATAAATTCAACCAGGACAGGAATCTGGAGTTAGGAGCTGATAAAGAAGGCATGTAAAGAATGGAAGATTGCTACTTACTGGCTTGCTCATCATGGATTGTTCAGCCTACTTTATTATAAAACCCAGGACCACTAGACAAGGAATGGGACCACACATAATAGGCAGCATCCCCACACCATATGACTCATTAATCACTAGGAAAATGCCTTGGAGACTGTTTTTTGAAGGCATTTTCTTGACTAATTCTCTCCTCCTTTAAACAACTCAAGTTGTGTCAAATTGTCATAAAACTGACAAACACAGATGAATAAATTCTGCATTGTAACTGACAGGCTGTTTAAGGTACATGTAGATGATGATGAACTAAAACACCTTACATATTGCCTTATTTCTGATACCTCTTCACAGGAAAAATTGAAACAAATACCATGGAGCACATTTTCCTAAGATAGGATAATCAGTCATTAAATATTACCAACACTTCTGTTCTTTATTACAAAGACTATTTTTATGCCAAGCTACTTATCTACCTGAAACATGCTGGAATTTTGTGATGGTTTGACCTACCATATAGTATCTGATTCTAGGTACATTTAACTTTTCTTGTGGAAGAGAATAAATGTACTGCTCTAACGCATCCACTTATCTTCCACCATTATAGAATGATTATACTGTTAATTTTGATTAATGATATGATTTTCTTGAGATACTTTGAAATGCATTTGGGTATATCAATTAAAATTCCAGGGACAATTAAATAATCACAGAAGCCACATCCATAGGTGCAATATGATCCATTTCTCTTCTGATGTAAGAAAAATATACACAATTATAAGTTTCTATATCCACATAGCTTCTTGGGTGCCACAGATGCAAAGCTTTACTCTAATACAAAAGCCACCAGTATAGATGAGTCCTTGAAGAGATGATAAAAAAAAATGTTTCTTTGGGTTACTTGTTTTATTCAATCATCCCATCACAGAAATAGAAGGGAAGAATTTATGATGAAGACTGAGACCTGCCCTGAAGTTATTTATTGTTAACCTGGTCACAGTAATAATTAAATCTATTAAATGTATTAAAAGGTGGTTTGTGGGGAGAAATTGGAAAATATACAGGGACATAAGATAAAGAGCCTTGACTGCTGTATTGGTAGTTCAATGGGAGAGTCTAGTATGAGATCAGAAGATAAGAATGGCAAGAGTAATGTGGCTATAATGGGTTTTTCCATGATTTTTCCAATGAGAACAAGAAATCTACTAGGAACTGAAACTAGAAAATATGTTATATATAAAATGCAACTACTGAATCCAAGATACTGGAATTGGCAAGAAAATAGAGAGGAGATGAATACAACAAGGAGCTGAGAAAAAGACCAACAATGTATTTTGATTTTTAGTCTGTGAAACAAATTCAGTAAAATAGAACATAAACATACTTTTCAATAAAATTTTATAGCTAGAAAAATAGGCAGGAAATTAAAAGAACTATATGAGAATTTATAACTCACAAAATAAGTAAATGAATGAATAAAAAAAGAGAAAGAACCAAAATATAAAACACAAAGATAGAAACCTAGAACATAATATAGGATATCATTAATAAATTAATTGTTGCACAACTCCCCGAGGAAGCTCCACTCCCAGGTGCTCTGACACTCTCAGGATCAGAGGTGAGGAGGACCCAACATCTGTCCCAACATCTGGAGTAACTGGGACCTGCAGGACCAGGCACACAGGAACTCTGCCAGCAGAGTGGCTCAAATTCTTTTCAGACTCTCTGGGCTGGTGTCCTGAGTGGACCTTGGGTCCAGGCAACACAGCAAGTCCCACAACACCCAGGGGAAGCTGCTGCACTCCCAGGTGCTCTAACAAGCCCAGGGTCACAGGATCCCAAAATCACAGGGTCACAGAGACTGCCTGACCCTGAAGAGTTCTGATACAACCAGGATCACAGGAAGGACTGACTCCAGTCAGAATTAGCAAGGGCAGGTAGCACTAGAGATAACCAGATGTTGGGGGGCAAACGTAAGAAAATAAAGAACACAAACTAAGGTTACATGGATTCATCAGAACCCAATTCTCCCACCATAGCAAGTCCTGGATACACAATCACACCGGAAAGGCAAGATTCAGATCTAAAATCACTTATTATGATGATGACCTTAAGAAAGACATAAATAGCACCCTCAAAGAAATACAGGAGAACACAGGTAAAGAGCTAGAAGCTCTTAAAGAGGAAACACAAAAATCCCTTAAAGAACTACAGGAAAACACAATCAAACAGGTAAAGGAAATGAGCAAAACCATCCAAAATGTAAAAATGGAAATAGAAACAATAAAGAAATCAGAAAGAGAGACAAATCTGGAGATACAAAACCTATGGAAGAAATCCGGAGTCATAGATGCAAGCATCACCAACAGAATACACCATAGAAAACGTTGACACAACAGTCAAAGAAAATGCAAAAAAGCAAAAAGCTCCTAACCCAAAACATCCAGTAAATCCAGGACACAATGAAAAGACCTAAGGATAATAGTTATAGAAGAGAGTGAAGACTCGCAATGTAATGGGCCACTAAATATCTTCAACAAAATTGTAGAAGAAAACTTCCCTAACCTAAAGAAAGATATGTCCATGAACATACTGGAAGCCAACAGAACTCCAAATAGACTGGACCAGAAAAGAAATTCCTCCCATCACATAATAATAAGAATACCAAATGCACTAAACAAAGAAAGAATTTTAAAAGCAGTAAGGGAAAAGAGGCAAGAAACATATAAAGGCAGGCCTATCAGAATTACGGCAGACTTCTCACCAGAGACTATGAAAGCTAGAAGATGCTGGGCAGATGTCATACAGACCCTACAAGAACACAAACCCCAGCCCAGACTACTATACCCAGCAAAACTCTCAATTACCATAGATGGAGAAACCAAAGTATTCCATGACAAAACAAAATTTACACAATATCTTTCCACAAATCCAGCCCTACAAAGGATAAGAGATGGAAAACATCAACACAAGGACCCAAAACTACACCCTATAAGAAGCAAGAAAGTAATATTTCAACAAGTCCACACAAATCTAATTCTACCTCTTGCAACAAAATGAACAAGAAGTGACTATTATCTTTTCTTAATATCTTAATATGAAAATTAATATTACCAATATATCCTAAGCGATTGAAATCCAATAATATGAGGAATTAGAAATTTGTTGATTGTCATTCAATCGTCTCTCTAATTTGGTAATTGGAGAAATAGGTCCAATATTGGACAATCTATATATACTTTCAGTTTTTTTGTGACAGTGTCTTGCTGTGTACAACATAAGGGTCTTGAAATCTTACTTCTCCTATCTCAGCCTCTCTACTAGTAGTATTATTTATTCCATATTTTTAACACTATAATATGGTTTTCAGAACAGTTTATATATTTCAAAAGTATTTATATACCCAGGGGAGTCATAGACAATTAACTTGGGAGATGGCTTGTAGGAAAGAGAACAACAAAGAGTGAGACTGAATGCTTTGCTTGACATTTGTAGCTCTTGTATCAAGTTTGAAGAAGAGGACTTTACAAGTTACTCTTTCTCTGAGATAAATGCTTTTCCAAATTATCACAGCCAATGAACCAGATTCTTATCCACACCTAATGTCTGTGCCACCCTCCAAGCAGAACCATTGTTTATTGAAACAGTTGGTGAATGACTTTATGGATAGATCATTTTAATACACACACCATTTCTTAAATGAATGTAACCTGTTCTTTGTGGCCTGAGAATAAAGTCACTCACTCAAGTCAAATAGTTTTGACCATAGCAGTAAGTCTGTATCCACAAATTGTGCCTACAATTCATTCCTTGGTGCAGCAGTACTGTCAACTCTTAGCTTAACTATGATGGAGGTAAAATCCTTCGGTGAGGTGAGGGTCATTGAAGTACAGCCTTATTACAATGAAATCCAGTGTCTAAAATTGTTTATTTTGGGCTTGTACCTCAGAAAGAGCCAAGATTTCAAACTCTACTAAATACAAAACAAACAAACAAAAAGACTTCACATGTTTATGTTCATCTAAGAAAATACTAGTAGTGATATATTATTTTGAAATTTACAGTTAATATTTTTGGAATTATTTAAATTTATACTGAGAAAAACATATGTATTTGCAGTATTGCTCTAGACAAGCATGTACATAACACTGTTAAATTGATTGTTTTATATCAAAAAATAAATAAATAAATTGTTGAACATAAAAAGCAGAGTCATGAAACATGAAAGGAAGGATTTTAAGACTTCAGTTAAGCAGTATCTCAAGTATCACCATGAACAAAATTGTAATACCTGAGCAAGTGCCTGTCATGGAATCTCCATTTCAAGTAATAGTTTCTATCTCTAAATCTGTTAGAATTATCAAAGTAGAAACTACTGATATAAAGACATGCTAGTAAATATATTGGAAAAGAGATGCACTGTTACCGCTGGTAGAACATAAAATATAAAATATTAAGATAAAATATGTTTAGTAACTGTCAGTGTTTATTTTTTTTAAATAAGCAGATTCGCTGATTGCTGATGTTTGGCTTTACCTAGAAAGGTTGGAACTCATCTCCACACGAACCCTCAATATGTGTTAATAACAGTTTTAGTCACAGTTGTAAATGACTGGAAGCAGCCAGATGCCTTTCAGTTGACTGGTGTCTAAGCAATCAGCAATACATCTAAATCAAGCAATATTCAACATTACTGTAAAAAATGAGTTGTCCATTCTTCAAATGATATGTGGGACACTAAATTCATATAAGTAAATGAAAAGAACCCAATTCTGAAAAAAAAATGTACTCTATACTTCAAAATTTATGGCTCTCTGGAAAAAGTAAACCTATAGAAAATGTAGAAATGCCACTGGTTGCCAACGCTGTAGGAGAGTAGCATGTTAGATAGAAAACAGGAATTCCATGATAGGTAAAGTGTTCTGTGTGAAAATCCAAGGCTGAATATATTTCATTAAATATCATTCCAAAGCCTCAGAATAGAGAGTTATAGTAACAATATTGATTGGATGATAATGTGTCAAACTTTATTCAGTAATCACAACAGATACACTACTCTGGGGAAATATAACAATAATTAAGAAGACAATAAATATTTGGGGAAATGTGTCAATTATTTTGAGTTTCTAATTATTTTTTATTCAATTTTCCAGTAAACTTAAATTTCCTGCATACAAAATTTATTGATTTTTAACATTTAAAGGAGAGAAATATTAAATTTAACTTTAAATTCTTTTCTTTCCAATATGTAAAAATTGAAAATATGTAGTAGATGTTAATGTACACAAACATTTTTGTGTGCACACACACATATATATATGTACATTTGTGTATTAATATAGTTTAATTTCAGAATTTGTTACTTATGTTTAACTTTTATATGTATCTGAGCTATTGTGGCAAAAGGCATTTAGTCAAAACAACATAAGTAAAGAAAATGATCAGAAATTTGTCTTAAAATCATATTTTGTTTTTGTTATATTGTTTATTTTCATGAACTGAAGATGATAAAAACATTTAGTAAATGATAATGATTTTCTCATTCATCTTTGACTAAAGAACTCTATGCTCTATATCACATGGTCAGACTGCTTTTACTGTCATAACATTTGTGTTACAGAACCTCACAAATACCTGAAATTGTCAAGAAAAACTCTGAATTCTGTTCTTCATCAGAGTACAATCTTCTGAATCATGTTCAACATTGTTCATTTCATCAGAGGCTTAAGTTCTTCTTAATTGATGAATCAACATTTTCTGTGTTTTTCTTTAATTATACTTTTTAACACTATTTTATACTTGTATAGAATATCATCAATATCTTTACATTTACACAAGACATGAATTGTAATAGGAAATTAACCGATGCTTATGTTTTTCATTATCAAACAAGAGTTTCTATATTGAGACTTTTAATGGTTCTGCCTTAGATTACAATATTGCAATTAGCCTAAGTCATTTTCTATTCTATTTAGTTGCTAGTTAAAATATTTCAAACCTTTTTTTAAATGTTCTGTTTTACAATCAGATACCATATGTGAAGGAACACACTCAATTTGGTAAAACCTGGTTGATTACAATTCAAGCCAATGCAATTCTCACTAATTGCTTTAAACTATTCTACAATAAGAAGCCTTTAACATAAGTCTTAAAATATGTTTAATGTGAACAATTAAAATGAAATTTCAGTAAAAGGTATATGTCTACACTTTAATCCAGAAATAATTATTCCCAGATACTTGCAAGAATCAAGCATAATTAACCCTCAAATATAGTCTCAAGTTTGAAGAAAAGAATTATAGGAAAGTTATGATTAGCAAAAGTAAATCAAAGCTAATGAAGCAACATTAACACTTTTATGCTGTAGGTTCTAATTAGAAAGTCTGTTAATGAAATTGGGGCATTTACTTAATTGCTATGAACAATTATTTTCAAATTAAGCACAGCAATTAAATAGCAT
>JADRCD010229461.1:0-22747 GCA_019843815.1 Montemys delectorum
CCACACACTGATCCCTCTAACAAGACCCCCATCTGAATCAAGTTGCTAACACACCCCATTCAAAATACCTTGTCTCCCTAGAAATCCTTCAGTAAACCCCCAATTCCATGCAAACATCCTAGAACATATTTGGAAGCTAGAGGCGGGGGACCAACACCTCAACTAATTGTTTTCATAGGCACAGTAGCTAATCTTGGTTGTCAACATGAACCCCAGTTGAGGAATTATCTTCATGAGACTGTGTACACACCAGTGGCGTGTTTCTTGGTTACTAATTGATGCAGCAGGACAGCCCGTTGTGAGTGGTATCACCTCTGGGCACGTGGCCTGGGCTGCATAGGAAAAGGAAGCTGAACATCAGCTTCAGAGCATACTAGTGAGCTACATTCCTCCGTGGTCTCTGCTTCAGTTCCTGTCTCGGGTCCCTGGGCTTTTCTTTCTTTCTTTTTTTAATCACATATTCTATAATAAGGCCTTTCCTTCCCACATTGTTTTTGATCATGGCGTTTATCACAGCAACAGACAGAAACCAACTAAGACAGGGTGCACATTCAGTCAGCCAACTGTGTCCTCTGAGTGTTACAGGAAAATGCTGCTGTCCCCATGTATCACCTATGCCTATGCATCACTAGGGGTGCACATAATTAAAGCAGATGCACCCTTCGAAAGGGAGATGATCAGTAAGCAAAAGATTGCATAACTCCAGCCTGTTGATCAAACCAGAAAGCCACCCACAAGGAACTCTTGAGCACAGCTCCTCCTGCTGGACCCAATAATCAAGACCCTCAAGCTCTCTGGCTCAGTTGAACCTTTGACCCCAACCTGTGTGTATACTTTGTTTCTGGATACAAGTCCTTTGCTACTTGTCTAGATGTGTGCATTTCTTCTGTCTTTCAAGGAGATGCTAAGCATCTGGAAACATCTGCCCAGGCAGAGAGCCCAGAAAAGTCCTGGCTAAGTGCTTTCTGTGTGCCAGACCTAGATTAGCACTCAGAGGAGGGTCAGCCAGACCCCCACGATGTTCCTCCCAAGAAGTGGCTGGTTGGCAGTGGGAACCTCAGACTCCAGCCATAACCCTGTCGCCCCCTGCCCTCCTCACACTGCCTTGATCCTTACTTGGATACCTGTCCAGGTTATTATTTCGTTCACACTGACACACACCAGAGTCATCTGGGAAGAAGGACTCAAAGTAGAGGAATTGCCTGTATTTGATTGACCTATAGGGAAGTCTATAAGAAATTTTCTTGATTAGTGATTAAAGTGGGAGGACCCCCAGGCTGGTAGTACTGTGTGTTAAAAAAGAAGGCCGATCAAGCTGCGGAGAGCAATCCAGTAAGAAGCATTCCTCCATGGACTCTGCTTCAGTTCCTGGCTCTGAGCTCTTGCCCTGACTTCTCCCAAGTTGCTTTTGTCCATGGTATTCATCACAGCAATAGATACCCTAACTAAGACAAGCCTGAGACAACAGGAAGGCTCACACTGCCCCAGGAAATGAAAGGCATGTAGCCCACACCTCCTATTGACCTGAGTGGCTCTGCCACCTTCCTGCCAACTCTGACTACAACTGTGACCGCCACCCACACCACATATGTCTTTTAGGATTTTAATCAGACCACACTGGACTGCTCAACACTTGCTTGAAGCAAATGCCTGCTCTGTGTGGGACCCAGTAGTAAGGTAAGCCTGAAATAAACAGGAAAAAAAAACCGGAGTTTACAAAGAGAGGCATCCAAATCAGAGACTGTGAAGTAAGCAAGAGAGAAAATTAAAAGACAAACAGGCTTCAAACGGCTACACGAAATTAAACCTGCTATCGATGAAAACGAGGCAGTATTAAAAATCGCCATCACCAGAAATTCGGGAGGGGCCTTCGCTGAGGTGCTGTGGCTATGAAGAGATAAGCGAGTTAAGAAAGAATTAATGCCAGTCAGTTTTAAATATAGACAGAACTGAAGTTAAAACATTTAACTTCTCAAAATGTGCACAAGACACATAAACACTGACGGAGAGACATCCAATCTCCTTGTCTTCTGCTTTTATGGAAATTAAATGTCACCAAGTGCCCCACAAACAAAACTCAAGGCTGCCTGTCCCTTTCCAATAGTGCATCCCCCACCAGGGGCATGACCATCCTCCCTGTGGCAGGAAACATCCAACAGGGTAGCTTTATTTTCTGTCCAGTCACCAAAACCCAAGCACTCGGACTATGCACAAGCTGTCATGCGGGTGTGAGAAGCACACGACACACAGTGGGGGTGCAGGGATACAGACCACAGGTGACATGGGGGCAGATAAGAGTCAAAGAGAGTCTGGGGGTTACTATTGAAAGGACTGATGTTTGGCACGAGACATCTCAAGACCAAGTTCTCAGCACAGAGGAGATTCATGTGCCCCAGAAGGACAGGCAGCAGGGGATAAGACAGAAAGACAGGAGACAGAGGATGAGGGAGAATTGGAAGGGAACAAAGAAGCAGGAAGGGATATTTGTTCTCTGGGGATGAAGGACTGCCTCAGGATAGAGAAGAGTCAGCCGTGGCCCAGAGGAAAATGGCAATTTATAAAGGTAAAAGGGGAAACCCCATGCTAGGGTGAGGTGCTTAAGCTGCATTGGACATATTAATTAGGTGAGCCAAGGGGGCTTTTGATAGCTGGACCTTGTCAGGAGGAGAGAGTAGCCAAATCAGGGAACTGACCTTGGTGGCAGCTAGCTATAGGAGTGGAATCTAATGGTTTTTATTAAGGCAGGGGGAATTGGAGAGAAGGGGAAGGCCTGCCAGAGCCTCACTCGGGCTGGCTAGAGTCCCTTCAATGACAATCTTCAAGACAAAGCTTAACGATCTACTTTCCCTTAGCCAGCACCCAGCTCCAGAACTTTCCACGGCTGTTCAGAACCAAGTGTTCAGAGTATGAGGCCTGGAGGGACTTTCATGGTGAACCCATGTGACTCGGGGCGGCTGCCCACACTCCGTCCACTGGCAGGATGATTTCAAAGCCAGGATTCAAGGGGTCCACGTGCCATGATCCTGCTCAGCAGCCTCCATGGGTCAATCTTGGTATCAAATGCTGTGGTACATTTCTCCAGTCAGGGATTTCTAGGAAGGTCCATGCAGAGGTCTTCTGGCATTTTCCTCAGGATTTGACATGAGTGGGGCATAAAGAGGAGACAGGGTCTGAAGAAAGAGGCAGCCCACAGCTCTGTAGGGTTCACAAGGCCATCCTGCACCCCAAGGAGCCCACACACACTGCTGAGTCAGTCAGCTGTGCTGTCCCAGGAAGGTGACATGAGGCTTTGGCCAAAGTTGTTCTCCTCAGAAAAGCCACTCCCCAGGTGGGATTAACCTGAACCCTATGCGTTGCAAATGCACCACACCTCCAAGGTATTACAACTTCAATTCTGACCTGAGAGAGATATGGGCATACCTCAGTCTTGGCTACCATCAACATGCAGAAATCACCTACATTTCAAGACCATATCAGTAAGGCCTGGGTTACAAAGTATTCAAAATGTCATTTATATGGCATCAGTGAACACTGGAGTATAAGTCTAGTTTGTTTTCAAAACTAGAGAACAGAGCAGAGGGAAACTCCAGGAGGCCTAAGAACATGAAAAAGGTTACACACTTCCATGCTGATGGCTTCCTCCAGATGTGTCTGGACCAACCATGAGGTCAGGGATGTTTCTCTGTAAGTCCTAGCAATGAACACTGAATGGACCCGAGTGTAACCGCTATTTCTGTAACAATTGTGACAAAAGTAACTTAAGAGATGAAGAGGGGCTAGAGAGGTGGCTCAGCAGTTAAGAGCACTGACTGCTCTTCCAGAGGTCCTGAGTTCAATTCCCAGTAACCACATGGTGGCTCACAACCATTTGTAATGGGATCTGATGCCCTCTTCTGGTATGTGTCTAATGACAGCTACAGTGTACTCACATAAATAAAAATAAATTAAATAAGATATTAAAAGAGAGAGAGATGAAGGGTTTATCTTGGTTCACAATTCAAGGATGCAGCCCATCATGAGGGGCACATTGCATCCAAGTCAAGGAAGGGAGAGAGAGACACACTGATGCTCACTCACTTTCTCCTTGTTATTCAGCCGGGGACCTGACCAGCAGCAGCAGGAGCAGCAGCAGGAGGAGGAGCAGCAGCATCACTCTGTGGGAAGACCAGCATGAGCCCCTGAGCCCTTACCGCAGGGTGACTCCACACGGCTGATGCTACATGACACCAGAGCAGAGTCCCCTAGTGCAGTAAGACTCCGTCAGAGCTATCTGGTGTTTTATCACTCCGATGGAGCTGCGCACACACCTGCCCCTTATTTCATCCCAGGGTAACTAGAACCGGACCTGTGGCTGAGAGACTACAGCCCTTTGTTTCAGAAATGGGCCTCCTGGGAAAGAAGACAAATGGTCCTTCCAGGCTGCCCACTGCTCCAGATTAAGCCAGGCTGCTGGCCTTGGGGTATCTTTGCCAACCCAGGGGGAGCTGGCCACTAATGAAATTAACTGAGATGAGACAGAGGTGAGACCCAGGACACCACAGTGTGCACTGAGAGACAGTTAGATAGGCATGAACTTTCCTATTACATAAGCCCTGCACTCTCCTCTCTCCCATAGTACCGGCATCTTGCAGCCTCAGAGCCCTGTCTGGTTCAATCACCGGGAACACTGACTTCCTGGATTGCTGTCCCCAGGTTTGTGTTAAACAGTGTCAACACACTGACTTGCCAGCTCTCTGCCTGGGACAGGGAAGACATGAACACCAGTGGTCTGGGCACTTCCTAATAGGGAACATGACAGAAAGGTAGCCCCTGAGGATGTGGAGGGGCAGACAAGCTTACTGCTTTGCACTCTGCTATATCACAGGAAGCCGACCCAGTCACCAGGGAGGGTGTGTGGAGACAGCTGCTGTGCTTCCTCCCACCAAATGAAGTTTGACTGCTCGCTTATTTTGGATGACCATCTGGGAGGCAGCCACAATTCATGGTTTAGCTACATCCTGCCAGAAACCAAGTGCCCCTGTCCTTTTGTAGATGTTTGAAGGCTGAGCCTGCAGAACCCACAAGCAGACAGTGCACAGCTTCGCCTGGTGGCAGAGCCTGCGGGGCTGACACTTCCGACGCTCATCCTGACAGGAACGGAGCTTGAAAAGCCAAGAAGCGAGCATTCTCCGTGTTCTCATCTGCAGCTGCTCTACCAGCTCCACTGCCAGGTTGTCTTACTGTTGGGTCTTTCCAGCACTCTGCTTCCTGAGAAGTGTCACAGAGACACCACACAGGAGGAACACTACATTGTCTTCGTTTTTTTTTTTGAGAACAGTCACTGAATCTTGTTGGTGAACTGCCAATAGCCACCATGCCTTATTTTTAATGAGAGACTCTCCCTACAAGACAAAGCAGGGTCACCAGAATTTCTTTAAATCATTGTATCTACATTTTGCATCTCAGATCACTCGCCCATGCCAAGGCTGCCACTGGATGGTAGATGTTAACAACCCTCTAAGCCTTGCACGCTCAGAACATGGATACATTGTTGCTTCTCCAAGATGAGAGGGGGGGGGGTGAAAGCCGGCAGAGGCTTCCCAAGAAGGCTGCCCCCCAAGGCTTTTCCTGTGAGAATTAAAGTCGGGTGCTCACCCTGCTCTCTCCTGAAGCCCCCAAAGCTTCTGTGATTTACTCCAGCTGACACTTGCTTATGTTCACACAAATCAACACCAGTGGGGTCTGTGATGAAGACGCCCAGGGCTGTGGCAATAAGTAGGTCTGCTGCCCTGGTCAGAAAGGCCTTCCCATAGCTCCCTCCTCAATGCCCACCCTCTGAGAGACAAGGCCCCACCCCCACTGGCATAGGCTATGCCTTCTCTGTTCTTTGGCACCCACTAGGCCTTCTTGTGGCCACTTCTGCCCTTAGTGCATAGTGGGTCTCCATAATTCCCCAAAGAGCAACAGGTGAAGCTATACAGCAGCACTGGCAGAATCCAGAATCGACACTCAAGATGTGTGTCCTTGACTGAGGAGTGGAAACATGAAGATCTTGGCTTCTTACCTGCAAAACAAAGAATAGCAGAGGCTACCTCTGACAGCATTAGGGAGGTACAAGGAAGTGCTTCTATCCCCAAGGTACTGTTGGGGTTCATATTTCCTCAGCTGTCTGACAGTCACCCCTACACCATGGCCAGAGAGGCATGTGCTCTGGTACGTGAGTCACAAGGAGCAGCAGAAGTACCTATGTCCCCTGCTGGTCACTCCTATGTCACCCCTACACCATGGCCAGAGAGGCATGTGCTCTGGTACATGAGTCACAAGGAGCAGCAGAAGTACCTATGTCCCCTGCTGGTCACTCCTATCAAAATGGATGAATGAATGAATGAATGAATGACAAGAACAATTGGCATGGGAAACAAACAGTTACATTGGCTCCCGGGTTCAGAGTCTTTGAATCTATCGTCCTGGGGAAGGCATGATGAATGGCTCTTCATTGCAGTGGGATCCTGTGGCAGAGCTTATTCATAGCAGCAGAGAGCAATATGGAACTAAGAGCAGGTGTAACCTTCAAAAGTCTCCCCACAGTGGTCCACTTTCCCCACCCAGGAGACCCCCATCTCCAGAATGTTCCACAGTCTCCCAAACAAGCACACCATCTTGGGAACCAAATTTCAGAACATGAGCATGTAGGAGAGAGTTCATGGTCAAGCCATACAGCTTCCATGTTCATCTGTGTAGTTCACTTATTTCCCAGGAGTGCAGAGACACTGTCTTTCATCACCCACTAATTCATTAGTTCATTCCACACATACATATATCCATGCATGCATGCATCCACCCACCCCCACACACACATACATACACATATATACATACATACATACATACATATACCTACCCACCCACCCATCCATTTATCCATCTATCCACTCACTCATCCACTGACTCACACACATACTTATACACACACACACATCCATCCATATACCCACACACATACACACACACACATACACATCCATCCACCCATCCATCCATCCACCCATCCATCCATCCATCTACCCATCCATCCATCCATCCATCCATCCATCCACCCATCCATCCATCCACCCATCCATCCATCCACTCACCCATCCACCCATCCACCCATCCATCCATCCATCCATCCATCCATCCATCCATCCACCCATCCATCCATCCACCCATCCATCCACCCATCCACCCACCCATCCATCTATCCATCCATCCACCCACCCATCCATCCATCCACCCATCCATAGGTTCAATACAAATGTAGTAGAACTGCCTTCTTCATGCTCCTCTATGTAGTGAAACACAGACATAAGAGGGAAAAATCACACAGACTCAAGCCCCATGGGATGTTACAGATGGGGACAGAACAGACAGTGACTGTATCAAGAGCTACTGTTCAGAACCAAGATGGCAGGGATAGGGTTATAGAGTAGAACCTCCTGGAGAAAGTGGCATTGGGTCTAAGATAGAATTGGTGGTATTGAACCAGAAGAAATAAGTGAGTACCTATTTAGTCCCAGGAGCTCATTCTCTGTTCAAAGCAGCAGGTCAGACAGGGCTGACCGACAGAGGCAGCTGTGATGGTGTGCACATCCCTCTAAGCAAAGGCCCAGCAGGTTACACACAACTTTCTGAATTTTTCTAGGCTTCTTCTGCCTTGCTGATCCTCTCAGGTTGTTCCTCCTAGACTCCGAGTCAAACCAGCTCAGTCTTGCCATGATGTGCTCAGTGGGCAGGGTCAGCACATATGTGATGTCCATGTGTACATTGAGTTTGCATACTCAATGTTGCAATGTGTTGGTGGTTTGGACGGCCCTTCAGTGTGCCTTGTAATGCTTTACACTGCAAAGGTTGACCTTCAGTGTGGAAACTCTGGGAGGTGGTGGAGTGAAAAACAGTAGAAAGGAAGTCAGGCTACCAGGGGCAGCCCTCCTCCATGGAAGTGATATAGTTACCATAGTATTTCGTCCTTCTCTGGAGAGGAGGTTGTTATCTGAGAGCCATCCTGGCCCTCCTTGACCCTCAGCTTCCTGTTTGCCCGTGTGACTTCTTCCTCTACACACTGCCACCATGTCTAGTAGAAGTCTTCACAGAGGCCAGACTGGGCTACCAATATTAGACTTTCAGACTCCTGAACTGAACTCCAAATCCTTCTTTCTTAGACATTACCTACAAGGTGTTCCTATGGACAGCAACCTTCCCTGACAGGAAAGCCAAAAAGACTAGGGGATGGGAGACAGCCCCAGAAGAGATGTCTGTCTGTTAGCCTGCGACTGCTGGAGGCTTTTATCTCGAAAATACAGTGTTTCTGCAAGAAGGTACACATTTTCACATCTATTAAATTGCTTTGCATGAAAGTGTACTTTCTGGTGCCATAGCAACCCAGATCCCTAATCTGATTTAATTTTTTTACCTAGTGTTGCGAGAGTTAATGTCACTCTGAATTCAATGGCTTCATGTGCCAGGCACATGAAGAACAGTTTCCAGAAACACTGATAATCCTCTCTGGTCAAAAGCCCCCAGCCTACACCTGTGGGTGACAAGGGACAAGCATGTCCACAGGACTCAGCTGAGTGACTGATCAGTTTCCCCATCTGTGGGGAAGAAATTGGACGAGTGTCCTAGGGATGTTGGAAGGGATAGATGTCGCAGGCAGTTAAAGAGGTTGGCTGACTGTGTGAAAGAGCCTCTGATGTGTGAAAGACTCAGGACTCACATGCTACCAACCGTCATCTGCAACCTTAGCCCTTCACTTCTAGAGCCGATGAGCTACAGTGACGTCATGAAATAGAGACTGTCCTTCATCACGCATGGGACCTTCTCTCCTACACTGTCACATTCACAGTGTGTTTTCCTCACTGGCACGTTGAGAGGTTCTACTTGGAATCAGGCATTAGTGGTGAGTATCCCCTCCAGGCATCCCACACTGAGTCCTCCTCTCTCAGCCCACCTTCCTCCCCATGAGCCCTACACACTGAGGCCCTAGGGAGGTCCATAATGTCCTCCCCTACATTCTGGAGCTCCTCCCCTAAGGAACAATGCCCAACCTTGAATAGCCTCTTTAAACATACTAAGTAGATGCTGGGCTGTTCCATGAAACAAGAGACACAGGCTCGAGCTGCACACATCAAGCTCCTTTAACAGCTGGTCTTGTTGCTTAGACTCACACACCTCTTAAGCCTTATCCTGGTTTAGTTATTATTATTTGGAGAGTAGGTACATGAGCTAGGCACACAGGTGGTGGTCAGAGGACAACATTGTGAGGTGGACTCTCATTGATTTTTATGTGAATTTTGGGGAATAGAACTCGTATAACCAGGTTTGTGCTGCAAGCTCCTTTACCTGTTAAGCCATCTAACCATCCCTGTCATGGTGTTTTAAAGGCATCTCACTTCTCCTGGGAAAGTAAAGAAGTCCAAGTTGATGCCAGAACACACCAGCAATGCTATAGGATCCATCTTTTGCTCTTATTTTCTATATGTTGGAATTTTCATCAGCAGAGGTTTTCAGACACTGAGGTATCCCACAGAGCCAAGCATCTGAGAACACCCCAACTTTAAACTCCAGCAGAAGATCTAGGCCCTCTGGGTGTCAAGAGAAGCAGCTCCAGTTCTAAAAAACCTCTGTTTCCTAGACTCAGGCATGGTGAGCTCATTCGTTTCTCTTTTGTCCTCCTTTCTCCTCAGGCTGACACAGTGGCTCACATCCCACTGAGAGACTATGCCTCCTAATGAATCTGACTGATGCATCTCCACATCACAGGCCTGAAGAAGACAAGGTACAGCTGGAAATCTAAGAGAATTCTTCCTTTCTCCCCACTGATGAGCCGTGGCCTCCTCACTTCCAGAAGCATCTGAAAGGAGGAGGGAAGTGTTCACAGGCTGGTAAAGAATACAGTATAGTTACAAACCCATGCACACAGAGGACACAATACAGCTACAAACCCATGCACAGGAAGGGTGCAATGCAGCTACAAACTCATGTACACAGGGGATACAAACCCATGCACACAGAGGACACAATACAGCTACAAACTCATGCACACAGGGGATACAATACAGCTACAAACCCATGCACAGGAAGGGTACAATACAGCTACAAATCCATGTACACAGGGGATACAAACCCATGCACACAGTGGATACAATACAGCTACAAACCCATGCACACAGGGGATACAATACGGCTACAAACCCATGCACAGGAAGGGTGCAATGCAGCTATGACCCCATGTGTATGAAGGATGTAATACGGCTATAAATTCATGCACAGGAAGGACATAACGCTGCTATGAACTCATGCACATGCAGCTATAAACGCAGGAACATGGAGCCCTACCTCCCTGCTAACTTACAGGGAGCCTCTCAACATGAAGCTCACGGATCTTCACAATGTGCATGAGCATGCATGTCAGGTGTCTTTCTTGATCATCTTCACCTTTTTTATTAAGGTAGGATCTTTCACTGAACCAGAACCACATTGACTCAGCTAAGATGCCTAGGCAGTGAGCTCTGGAGATCCTCCTGCTTCTGACTCCTGCAGTTGCAGGCATATATGATCATCCATGGCTTTTACATGGGTGCTGGGAGCTCAAGCCCCGATGCTTGCACAAGTATTTTGTAAACATTGACTGGGCCATCTCCAAAGGCTCTAGTTTCAGTATCATATGCTAAATCTAAAGGGGCCTTGTAGGGAGGCAGGAGGAGAAGATGGACAGCCTGCCTGCAGCTCAGATCAAAGCCTGGCTCCGCAGCTCAGCCTTTGTGACCAGGAGGACACTCCTTTGTAACTCTGACTTCAGGCTCCCCAGTGCTAAAAAGGGAGTGGTGACTTTAAGGATGTTTTGGGAAGGACGGAGGGGGAAAACTCATGCATAGCATCAACATGCCTCCTAATTGGCATTCACTACACATACTAATTCTTTTGGCATATTCATAAGCATGTACACACATATCCACATCACTGAAGTATTCTTAGACTCGTCCTCTCAGCACATCCTCCATGTACTTCCTCCCTCACCAAACACATCTTCAGACTTTGCCCTACCTCAACCTCAGACCCGCCCCACCACACATCTTGGGCAAAGCAGTAACCCAAAGAACCAATCACAGGCACTCCATCCCACACGCAATGAGGTCCACAGATACAGACAGCGTGGAAGCTAGAGGGACATTAAGAAGGCATGCAGCCTCTAACACTTCCAGGCTTCCCACTGCAGAGCCATAGATTCCTCGTCCCTTGCAGGCCCCTTTGGACCTAGCCCTTCCACCTCTTCCCCCTCAGGTTAGCCTGAGTTCTCTGACTCGCAGTGATCAGAATCATGCAGCTCTTTGGACCAGTATTCCACTCTTAACTGGCAAGCTGGACACCTCCCTTCCTCAGGAGAACTGTAATGAGCCTTAGAGCAGGTGTGCCCAATCTTTTGACATAGCAGTGTGAAACTTCCATTTACAAAGTCTATGGTCCAGGATGGCACAACTGAGCTTAAAAACATTGCAGAGAGTCTTGTCACAACAAGTAAGTTTAGGGGTCTGTGTGGGGCCACTTTTGTTGTTCTCTCTGTCACAAGCTCACCTCATTCATTTTCCTTTCTTGGATTAAAAAAATATCAATAAATGCATGTTGACAGTCTTTAACTCCCATGGCAACATGTGGGCCCTTACAGAAGTTTACACAGATCATCACTGTAGCCCTGTGATTAAAAAACTGTACTAGACTAGGCATCAAGGAAAAGAGCAAGCTGGGCCCCAAATGCCTGCTTGATCTGATTGTTAAGACTCTGCTGTTTGCTTCTGATGTCTTTTGCTTAAGCATTTTAGAAAATAATTTCCTGGTTTTAAGGCAGTTCAATTCTAGTTTAACACTTCTGTATCTGTCTCTTAAATAAAAATACATCTACTTGTAAACCACAATGCTATTATTAGACTTAACAAAATAAACACTCTCCCTCAATACTGTCTGACAGCACGTCCACATTCAGGCTTCTCCGAGTGCCTTGAAAATGTCTTTTTATAATTGCTGTCATCAAGCCAAACAGGCCATGGGCACGGAGTTGCCCACGGTTGCTACAGCGTCATCTGAGAGTGTCCCTCTTTTTATTCATGTCTTCGCTGAGATGGGGATGGGGATGGTTTTACTGCACAATAGCCCTGCACTGCAGCTGCGATGGTGCTCACTCTTCAAAGAGAAACTGATGTCCAGAGAATTCACAGACCTTCGGGGGAGGGGGGTCACTGGTGTCTCAGCACTGCCAGGGTCTGAGTGGAAATGAGGTTTCCTTCCTTGGCAGAGCTCTTTCTGCTGCCCCTTGGCTTGTCAAGAGATGAGGCAGAGGCAGGTGGATGCCTTTGAGTTCAAGACCAGACAAGGCTACTTAGTGAGACTCTGTCTTTAAAAAGAATTTTAAAAAGGATAAAAACGAAAAAGTGTGAACAGTGGTGCTTGAGCCATAATCCACAGAGGAAAATCTGACAGACAGAAACACAGAGGAGCTGAAGGGGTTAAAACATTAACATTTTTACTGTTAATTTTTGGGGAAAAAAGCAACGATACTTTATATGTGTGTATGAAGTCTTCGATGAGTAAATAAATTATGGACAGTTCTGCAGGTCACGGGCTAGAGTGACAGTGGCCATCATTCTGTGCCAGGCAGGGTGTATCCGAGGTGTGAGATGGGTGGAGACGTGAGACTTCACAGACAGACCTGTCAGATGGTCCTTCAGACTGACAGAGACTGCCCACAGCCCCTGTGCTAAGCACGCGCACCCCTGCAGCTGTCTGCCACTCCCGAGAGTATATGCTAAAGAAATACTAATAAAGACACGCTGTGGCCTCTGCTCTCAGGGGCATTGGGGCTCACAAGGCCCTTGCCTCCCTCCAGTCCCCTTAGGCCAGGTTACTTTGAAGGACATCTGGAACAGAAGCTTCCCTGAGAGAGAGCGCCTGCAGATAAAGCTCAATAGCTTTGAGAATTGAGTTAGAGGCTCTCCCCTTCACACCCACCAAGAGTGCAATTGAGTTTGGAAATTCTATTTCTTGTGTATTGCCGAGACTTAGGAATTCACTTTTGAAAACCCGGAGCCTGATGAATGTAGTTTTAAAATTCACATCTCAAGCCTATGGCTGTTTACCAGGAGAGATGAATACTCCCAAGGGTCCCAGTGTTTTGTTTCAGATCCTGTGGCCTTTTACAGTAATCTCAGATTGCCACAAAGAAACCCTACAACCTGGCCCTCCAGACAAGCAGGCAGAGGACAATGGGAAGGCTCAATGGGAAGGCTGCTGAGGAACATGCAAAGCCAAAGCCTGCACAGGCTCCAGAAATGCAGAACCAACTCTCAGCTGCCTGAGGGGATTTAAATATGCTTGAACACTGCCTGAAAGGAGGCTGGGGCAGGGGCCGGGGCCAGGGTTGGGGCTGGGGTTGGGGCTGGGGCTGGGGCCGGCGCCAGGGCTGGACCTCAGCTGGTAGTGTTTGCCTGCAGTGCACAAATCCCTGGATTTGATGCTTAACACTATATAACTTGGGTGCAATGCAATCTCAGCATTTGGGAGATAGATACCAGAAGATCAGAGGTTCAAGACCATCCCTGGTGAGTTTTAGAAAAGCCTGGGCTATGTGATAACCTGTCTCAAAAAAAAAAAAAAAAATTAGCAGTTTGGAACCAGAGAAATGGATCAGCAGTTAAGATGTGTACTGTTCTTCCAGGGACCCGAGTTCAGCTCCCAGAACTTCATAGAAATAAACATTTTTAAAGTCTTCAGTCATTAGTTTAATTTCAAAAACCTTACAGTGAATAGTAATGTTTTCTTTTTAGAGAGAGCATGAGGACATGCTTTCAGCCAGCACTGGAGAAAGTTGCTGGAGTCAGATAAGCAAGACCAGTTGTGAGAGTTTTGATGAAAAAACCAGGGGAAGGCAGTGAGGTAGGTGACTTTTCTCTCTAAAGTGGCAAGTCATGTATGACTACCAGTGTCATATAAGTCTCTGCAAGCCAGGAGATGAGGCCATGCCTCCCTCCCAGTTCCCTGCTGTGTTGGCAGAGGTTCCGATCTTCATTCCCAGTGTTCCAGATCAACTGCTTCCAGGGAGATCATGAAGATAACGCAGACAACAGAAGTAACATCTCCAACTGAGATGTTTTCCAGATAGAAGGGAGAGGCAGACATTAAGGTCACCGCACTGCTCCAGTGTTTCTATCCTGGGGGAGTTTGCTCGTGGGACCTCAGCTGAGTTCACACTGAGAACAGTTCAAGCAAAAGCAGTCTTAGTTTTGGTCTTGCTGTGAGGCCTCAGTATGAACTGTTTCCCCACCAGGCATGGTGACCGATCCTGGTCCACAGCTGCTCTTTCCACCTTTGTGATGTCAGGACTAGCTGGGGTGGTCATCAGGGAAGACCACAATGATTATAGTCCATGCTGATGGCATGTCCTCTCTATTCCCTGGACTACCAGGCTGTGAGGGATGTGTGGATCCTTCACACCCTCCTCCTCTCCCCTCTTACACTAGAATATCACATGAACTAAATTCAGTCATCCAAGATGGTAAGTGCTTTAACACAAAGAAGTGGCCCCGAGCCTCCTCAGGTGGCCAAGGCCTTCCCTCTTCCCTGACTTTACATGGTGAAGACTGATCGCTAAAGATACAGCCCCAAATTTGTCCATGGGGAAATCAATAACAAATCAAGCAGCTCTTCACTCAGATTTATGGGCATAACCAGGTGAGGCAGCCAACAATCCCCAAGAGTGGGCTGTTGATTAAGAGTCAGGCAGCCTGGAACAGGCTACGGGCGGATTTCACGCCTGTGTGATAAATTCAGTTGCCGACGGCAATCGGACAAGTGGTAACTCCAACGGATGGCTCCTCAAGATGTGGGGGCATATTTCATCCCACTTACGGCTTGACGCTGCTAATCAGTCTTAATCTTGGCATGACTCACGAGTGCAGAAGAGCCTTCTGGAGGGCTTCAGCGTGAGGCTCTTTGTCCACAGGCTTATGGTTTCTGTTCACTAAAGTCTTTGGGGGAATTCTCTCCAGTTAGAGGTTGGAAAAGCAGTTCCTTTGGGGATATGTTCTGAGAATCTCTTCGTGAGACTCAGCAGCGACACCCAGGTTGCTCATACTGATGCTTTGAGTTTGAGGTGGGACTGAAGGACCACATGGATGGTCTGTGGTTTAGAATCTCCAGGCTGCTGGCACAGGAACAAGAGGCTTGATAGGAGCTAATGATCACACCTTTGCAAATGCTAACGTTCATTTTAAAAGCCAAACCCTGCAATTAAAATGGAAAGTAAGAAAATCAAGACAATGAAATCATTTGCCTTTCTTTCCTGAAGATTCCAAATTCTCTGGCTCTTGTCTTTTTAGTTTAGAGCAAACATAGCCTGTCACCTCGGTGACACCTTAAGTCTTCTCTCCGTCTCAGAACCATCTTGCATGTGAAAGGTTTTATATCCCCCTAACAATTTTCACAGCTGCATATATTTATAAGAAATAATTGGAAATGACTGATGTGAGTCACACTCCGTGTTCACGGGACTCTGGGGACTGGGCTGTTGGGTGACTTGAATCAGGACATACAGGTGCACGTCTCTGGATAATGTCCAAGTTCTGTCAACACAAAGCAGGTTTCAGAGAGCAATCCGAGAATCCAAATCATCCTTGATTCAGAGCAAAATGAGTTATAATCCCAAACATCTGCTTCTTACAAATAGTGGCAAACAGATGAGAAGCATGGGGTCGCATGCTGAAGGTGAGGTCTGTCGCCTCTGCTTCTGACTATGCTCTCAAGCAAATGGTCACCCTCTCACAGAGAGAAGCCTGGGTGCCTCAATGCGCAGTCAAGGGTCAGGGGACAGCAGCAGAGAGGGACACACAGGCTGTTTGTAGAAGGGCTCTGCCTCTGACCACAGCATCACCCCTTCTGTGTTTCTTTCTATGAAGAAGTGAGATAGCCACCCTCAGCACTGAATGGGGGCAAGCTTGCAGGTGAGATAGGCACCCTCAACCCTGAGTGGAGCCAAGCTTGTAGGTGGGAATCTTTCTCTTCAGCCCTGAGTGGGAGCAAGCTTATAGAAGACCAGGCCAAAAGACCTTGGAGACCTAGAGACACTGCCTGTGTTCTGTGATCCTGCACTCCCTCAGGTGCAGCCACACAGATTGAGCCTGTGAGCAGAGGTACCCCAGCAGGCCCAGTGAACGTGGGAGAGAGCCAAGCTGAGGCCACAGGACCCAGCCAAAAGATACAAACCTGAATGCAAGGACTCAGAATCAAACTGGAGACCGTGTACTGTCTCCAAGGCAATTGTCAGGGACCTACACAGCAGAGCGATTTGTTACAGGGCTGGAGAAGCACAGACCCTATCTCTCTTTTCCCCTCTCTTGCCTGCTTTCCCTTCCTCTCCATGGTCTCAGGTAGCCATCCAGCTAAGATCACAGCACCGAGGAGAGCGGCTTCTAGCATCACACAAAGGTAGAGGACACAGCTCAGACCCTGTTTGCCACACCTAGAGTTCAGGAACTGACTTTCAACTCTCAGGATTACAGAGGGCCCAGAGAGCTGCACAGGCAGGCGTGTTGGCCTCTTCCTCCGCCTGAGGAAACACCTGACAGAAACAACTTAGAGGAGGAGGATTCACCCCGGGACACAGTTTAAAAGCATCATTTCACCATTCAAGGGTATGGTGACTGAGAGGCTCTGACTGAGACGGTAGGCATTCCTGTTACAGCTTGCTCCCATGGAACAAACCAGGAAGTAGAGAAAACTCAGGCTAGAAGTAATCCTGGAGACTTCCCTCCAGTGACCTGCTTCTTCCAACTAGACCTTGCCTCTTAAAAGTCCCAGAACACCTCAAAACAGTAGCACCAGCTAGGGACCAAGTGTTCTAACATGTTAGCCTCTGGCGGATATCTTATATAGTACGTTAGCCTGTGCATGCTATGTGTGGGGTGTGGTGTGTTTCTGTGGTATATGGTACACATGATTCTATGTATAATGTACATGTCTACAGTTGTGTGTGAGTCTGTGTAATGTGTATGTCCATGGTTGTTTGCGGGTCTCTGTGTAATACGTATGTCTATGGTTATGTGTGAGTCTGTGTGATGTGTCTGTCTACAGTTGTGTGTGAATGTGTAATGTGTATGTCTGTGGTTGTGTGTGAGTCTGTGTGTATGTCTATAATTGTATGTGAGTCTGTGTAATATGTATGCCTACAGTTGTATGTGAGTTTGTATAATATGTATGTCCATGATTGTCTGTGTGTCTATGTACACTGTGTGTACCTATGGTTGTATGTGAGTCTGTATAATGCATATGTCCATGACTGTCTGTGAGTCTGTGTGTAACGTATATGCCTATGGTTGTGTGTGAGTTTGTGTGATATGTCTGTCTATGGTTATGTATGAGTCTGTGTGTAATGTGGATGTCCATGATTGTCTGTGGATCTGTCTAATGTGCATGTCCATGGTTATGTGTTAGTCTGTGTAATGTGTATGTCTACAATTGTGTGTTAGTCCGTGTAATGTGTGTGTCCATGGTTGCACATGTGTCACAGCACAGGTATGAAGATCAGAAGACAACTTTGGGTATTAGGTCTCTCATCCCACCTTGTTTGAGACAATCTCTTGCCCACTGACATGTGCTCAGCTGCCTGGTCTACAGGTGTCTCATCCCTTGTTTGAGACAATCTCTTGCCCACTGACATGTGCTCAGCTGCCTGGCCTGCAGGTTTCTGCGGGTTCTCCTTTCTCTGCTTTCCCTCTTCACCTCAGAGCTGTGATTACAGGCATTTCTGTCCTCCTGCCCAGATCTCGGGATCTGAACTCAGAACCTTACATCTGTGTGGCAAGCACTCCACCCACTGAACTATCCATCCTTCTCACTGGGCCTTTCCCATTCAAGCCATAACAATGGGCCACGTCTCTCACTGCTTACATTTTAGAAATAAGGCTGAGAAAGTTGTCAAACTCAAGAAAATGCAGGAACAAGGAATCGTCCCCAAGCCTCTGGACTTGCTTTCTACAATATCAGTCCCTCATGATCAGCTACTTCTTGAAAAGATTCCCTCCAGCGTGTTCTCATAATAGTTTTATTGTGAGTTAATGTCTGTTACGTTGCTATGGCCGTGACAAGACACCATTATAGTGGGAAGAGAGTATTTGGGTTTTACAGTTCCAGAGGAATCAGTATCTATCACAGCAGGAAGACAGGGCAGCAGGCAGGGTGGCTGGTAGGAGCTGAGAGCTTACATCCTCAAAGGCAAGCACAAAGCAAAGAGAGCAAGCTAGAAGCAAAGGGAGGCCTTAAGCTCTCACAGCCAGACCCAGTGACACAAGCTCACACCTCCTAAACCTCCCCAAACAGTGCCAGCAACTTGTGACTAAATATTTAAATATGGGGACATTTCTCATTGAAATCACCATGGTCGACATTGCCAGTCTCTTACTGTGCTTACAAGTTAGAGTTCATAATAGGTGCATACATGTAATAAAAAATAAAAAAAAAAAAACTGTGATAAGTCTAGGGCTTGATTTGAACCAATGCTATCAGTGTCTATCTGATGGGTAGCCTGAAACATGTTCATGTGACCTTGACTACTAAAAGGTGTCATCTGATCTAGTATGCACTCTGGAAAATTACCCCTTGCACTCAAAAAGTGGGAAAAATAAGCATATATGAACTTTACTGCTTTGCATAAAGGACATTGCCCTAGAGGGCCGGGCCCGGGAACTCTGACCCAGGCTGGAGTGAAAGCATCAACCAGAGCACTGTCTCCTACGTTCGCACCTCTCCTACTGTTTCCAAGCTCAGTGAGATTTTGCTTATGGAAATAACAATCAGAATGTAAACAGGAAGCGGCTTGCTCATTAGAGGGCCTGGGAATTTACCACACAATAGTGAAATGCATATGGTTAATAATCATTGGTATAGAATAAACACTCTAAGAATTATTATAATCATGCCATCTCCATGGAAATATTTATTTATAATGAATTACACACTTACAAGGGAATTTATTGAGCTAAGTGAGGAACTAATTACAGGCAGCCGATTCGGATCTTAAAGAGAGCGGCTTCTGCTCTCCCTGTGATTGGCTAGGGAAGCGCTTTCTACATATGGAGGGTGTTTCGGGAAACAATAAAAAAGGAACCTGAGACAGCACCTTCCTGTCCTAGTGCCAGCAGCTCTCAGCCTAGATGGCCTGGCCGGCCATGCACAGGCAGGAAACCTGTTTTTATCCACAATCTTTCCACCAGCCTGCTAAGTTCCCACTCGCAGGTCGCTACCACTCCAGCCTGGTGCTTTAAATCCCCCGCGGCCTTTGTGGTGCGCATCTGGCAAACCCACGCTTTTCTCTCTTGAACCCAGATGAGCCACTGCGGAAGGAAGACACAACACAAACAGAAACAATAGTGACTCAATCTCTGGGCCCAACAACTGAAACCTAGTCCTGTACACCTTATTAAAATCTGACTCCTCCAGTGGCGAATCCTCACGGATCCGCCATGACACCGGGAAACTCTAGCAGCTACATCTTACCCTCATGCTGTCCCTGTCCAAACAGGGCCCTCGCTCTCTCCTGCTTCCTCTCTTCCTCCCTCCAACCCAGAAGTCCTGCCTACTCAACCAGAGATTGGCTCCTTTATTCATTAGGTGATTGTTTTACAAAAACAGCACCAGGCCCATCCACAGCAGAAGGGCAATCCTCTGTCTCCTCCCAGAAGACCAGCTCACCCTTCTCCTGTGCATCTGGCAATCTGAACTGTTCTGCACCCATCAGAATCTCCCCGTCCCATCACCCTCTCAAGCTCATAATGCCTGCTTCCGGCAGAAATGCTCAGCCAGAGCACTGGCCTGCCATTTTGCCACAGTTCTCTCATGTGCAGAGAGGGATGCTGCCATCAGAGCCACTGAGCAAGTTCTCAAAGGCAAACAGAAAATAGTGGCATGCTCCAGGAGAGTGTGTAGGCATTTTCTCAATGGTTACAGCTGCTCCTTTGCAGGATCAATGATTAATTCACTATTTCAATGCATAAAAATGCCTGCCCTGGAATGGGGTTAGGTGGGAATGAGAAAGACCCAGGAGGACTGTCTACTGCTCATGGGGGAGGACTGCCCACTGCTCATGGGAAAGGACAGCCCACTACTCGTGGGAAAGAAGAGTCCACTGCTCATGGAGGAGGACAGTCCACTGCTCATGGGGGAAGACAGTCCACTGCTCATGGGGGAGAACTATCCACCGCTCATGGAGGAAAACAGTTCACCACTCATGGGGGAGGACTATCCACTGATCATGAGGGAGGATTGTCCACCATCCATGGGGCAGGACTATCCACTGCCCATGGAGGAGGACAATCCATTTCATGGGGAGGACTGTCCACTGCTCATGGGGGACAGCACGCAGGAATGAAGGCTTGGCATCAGAGCATGAGAATGTCCAAGTAAGCTGGTAATAGAAGACAGAGATACTTCCAGAAGAGAGGTGGCAGTTAGGACTACCTCAAAATATTGTGAAAACATTTGCCCAGGCTGTTCATATAAGATGACATAGAGGCTATGACCGGTGCAGTGTGTCTGTGATTCCTGTCTTTCCCCTGGTTGGGTGAAGATGGCAACCAGTGGTCTTGTGGGACCCCAGAAGGCCTGGAAATTTTTTCTCCTTCTCCCATTCCTCACTTGCTCTACTGGAAGCCCAACTCACCCTCTGGAAGGTAGATCATGAGGAGGATTAGTGACCAGCTGAAAACAGTAGCCACCAGCCCAGCCTGTTCTCTCTGTGGTGGCTGGAGGGCAGAGATGAGATACAAGGAGTCTTTTTTTTTTTTTTATTAGATGATGCAAGGAGTCTTAACTATTTTTCTATTGTTGTAATAAAACACCATGACCAAAAGCAAGGTGCAGAAGAAAGGGTTTATTTTAGCTTATAATTCTCAGACCATGAGGGGACTCACGGCAGGAACCTGGAGGCAGAAACTGAAGCAGAAGCCATGGCGGATGCTGCTTACTGGTTTGCTCTCTGTTACTTGCTCAGCCTGATTTTCTTACACACTTTAGGAGCACCAGCCCGTGAGGACTCCGTCCACAGGGAGCTGAGCTGCCCCATACGAATCACTAACCCAGAAAATCCCCCATAGAATTGCCTACAGGACACTGTAGTGGAAGCAGTTCCTCCTCCCAGACAATTCTAACTTGTGTCAAGTTGACAAAATTCTAACCAGCTCACAGGATCCAGGACTGAGGAGTGTCAGAAATGGATTAGAAATATGAAATTGTAGTCAAATAGGATTGTTCCACCTTTATAGAAAAATAATCAAGAAAAGGCTGGTGTCTTAGGGTTTCTACTGCTGTGAGGAGACATCACGGCCACACCAACTCTTATAAAGGAGAGCATTTAATTGAGGCTGGCTTGTTGCTTCAGAGGGTCAGTCCATTGTTGTCATTGTAGGAAGCATGGCGGCGTGCAGGCAGACACGGTGGTAGAGAAGGGACTGAGAGGTCTAAGCTCAGATCAGCAGGCAGCAGAAAGGAAGACTGACCCACCCACTAGGCTGTGCTTGACTTTCTAATCCTCAAATCCTGCCCCAGTGACACACTTCCTGCAAAAAAAGCACCTATTCCAGCAAGGCCACACCTGCTAAAGGTGCCACTCCCTGTGGGCCTGTGGGGGGGGGGGCACCACTACAGCTGGGTTTTGCACAGATTCAGCCATCTCAGTCATAGAGTGACAATGCCAGCCTCTGCCCAGTTTCCCGTTCTTCCTTAAGCCTAGAACACAGGGACAGGCTAAGGAATAGCACTTGCTCTTACCCTTGTACAGTCTACTGCAAAGACCAGTGTTGTTGCTAATCAGATGCAAGTCCCCTGAGAACATGAGAGTTTGAAAGGCAAGCAGAGACATGGAAGATATATGTGTAGAAGGCAGGTCACATATTTAGAAGGATAAAGGGTTATATCCATCACACATCACACACACACACACACACACACACACACACACACACACTCCACATACAGGTATATATGACTGACCCGTGAGCTTGAGAAAGAAAGCACTAGGAGAACAGAATACTCAAGCCTAATTCCTGGGATTCACTACGTTTCCCTTATTGGCCTAAACTCTTCTTGCCCAATTGAGACAAAGGCTCTCTGTCCAAATTGTACCATGCCCTGAGTCGTTGTCCCCGGACTTTGGCAGGGAGGGTATTGCTAACCCCAATGCCTGTTGCAGTTAAGTCATGTTCCTCCATGGGGAGGTGGCCTGAGGATGCAGATGCTTCAGCCCACACCAGGACCCTCACAAGCTGCTTCAATATCTCTACCAAGCTGTTCTCTAGATTCTCACATAAGTCTAGGTGCTGGCATGACATTAAAACTCTCCTATGCCTTCCTAGTGGGTAAGCCTGCTCCAGAAGAATGCACCTGAAGGCCCCATGACCTTACCATATCACTGTCTGGGAAAAGAACTGGTATCCAGTCTCCTGTAGTAGGCACAGGAGCCCATAGTGCCAACACCATGATATAGAGCTGGTCCCAGCTTGGACACAGAATGAGAGAAATGTGAACTAATGAAGTGAAGTACCCATGGAAACATCTGGAGAGACACAGAGACCAGATCCCAAGATGACAGGGAGCAAGAGCAGGATGTAGGCAGAGGTGCTCTGCAGTAGTGAGGGCTGGTGGGCAGAAAGAGATTCTGGAAGATTTGACAAGCACTGGGAGCCCCATGAGCCCT
>JADRCD010229462.1:0-20973 GCA_019843815.1 Montemys delectorum
GGGTTACTATATCCAACAGATAAAATCCATGCTCTTCACATGTTGCGCAATCAAACACCCAACAACAAATACAAAAGAACCCAAATGTTTTCAGACAACAATGGAATTAAAGCAAAATTTAGTAACACTTAATCACTTCCAGTCAGCTGATGCCCCTCAAACCCTTGGCAATGCACTATCCTTCTAAGGTCAAGAAGTGGTCAAGAGAAACTGAAAGTATTTCAAACTAGAGGCTGCCAGGATGATGCCCCATGTCAAGACTCCTGCTAGACAAAGCTGGTGATCTAAGTTTGACCCCCTAGAATGCATACAAATGTGGATGGAAAAGAGCAACAACAAAGCCATTCTCTGAACACACACCAACATAAACAAAACTTTACAAAAATATTTCAAACTAAAGGAAAAGAAAATTTATCAATATCTGGGGATCAGTGAGCAAAAATACTACCTGGAGGGAAATATATAGTGCTGAATGCACATGTGAAAAGACTCAATAATTAAACTTCCATCTTAGGGAAACTAGATACTGAAAAGCAATGTAAACCCAAGGCAATACGCAGTCAAAATTGTTTGACCAGAAATCAAACAAGCTCAAACCAATGCACTGACTACTGGTAACGGTGACAGCACACGCTAATGACACACTTGTAAGAGAGACTGTGAGATCCAGCAAACACTAAAAGGACCTGGCAAGTTAAATGAAATATACCAATTCCTTCTACAACACAATCTACTTAAGCGTGTGTGTGTGGGGGGGTGTTGTTAAATGCACAGACCTGTACTTAATAAAGAAATGAAGACATTAATTAGTAACCTTCCCAAACAGAAGCCCTAGATACTGATGGCTGCACTTCTGAACTCAACCAAATATTTAATGAACAATATTCTCCACCAACACTCGTGTACATGTGTGGTGTGTCTGCATTCACACACAGTCTATTCAGAAAGATGAAACACTGGCAAGCATTACACAGAGATCTAAAACAATGGTAACACAAGAAAGGGAAGTTATAGATTCACTTCTCAACAATGATGCAGAAGTTCTTGACAAGATCCCACCACACATAAGTGCCACTCACTATGATTCATGACAAATGAGGATCCATCCAATGTATGCAAGGCTGGCTCAACTCAGAAACCAATTAATAGAACTAATAGGATCAAGTCACAGCCAAAAATATCATACAATCACAAAAAGAAATGCTCTTTAAAGGTTTGGCTTTTAAGGGTTTTACTTCTCTCTGTATGTCACAGGTGTGGGTATGACATGTGTGGGTGCCTTTGAAGATCGTATGAGGGCATCTGGTACCCTAGAGCTGGAGCCAGAGCAAGTGCTGCCAACCAGAGTCATCTCTGCAGCCCCTTCAATAAATGCTTATGCATTTGTCAAGATTCAACATCAATTCAGGATTAAAAGCACTAAGGGCAGCTGGAATGGAACTTCAGTCTCATGAGAGTGCCTTCAAGTCCAGCTTCCCCTAATACTGACTCCTTCCCCTAATATTGACACGAGAACATGTCCTCTCTCATGTGTCCAATATCAGATGGGCTACTGCAATAAGTAAGGAAATGAAAGATCAAAGTATCTCTGTCCCCAGACACCACTCCCCACCAGCATCTCTGGGAACACGGATGGGGAGGGGGAATCTCAACTCTGTAGGTTACTACAGCAGGGCTGAAGGACATGAAGCTAACACACAAGAAGAAAGCCAGCTGCTTTGAGCAAGCCGTCTCTGGAAATGAAAGAAAAGACGCTGTTTCACATTTACAGGAAAACAAAATACAAATGGCTGGTATACAGCTATCAAGGCACTCAAGAGGCTAAATAGAGGCCTGAGTTTGAGGCTAGCCTGGGCTATATTACAAGAGCTTGTCTCGAGTTTTTAAAATGGGGATTAAATCTTATAAAATGTTATCTCATATAATTTGTATATGTATTTAGGTGAAGGACTGAAGTGCTGATGAAAATGACAACATACATGTCACATCTTCAGGAACAGGAAGACCCAAGTTCATGCCAAACTGACATTAAATTCAATGTAGCCAATCAAATGCTCAGCCTGTTTTGTGGATGGAGACAAAGATCTGAGACGTTCAGAGGCACAGAAAAGCCGAAGATGGTGAACAGCACAAGACTCAAGGCAAGTGAAGCCTCATAAGGCCACGGCTTCAGATCTTCCCCAAAGCTCCAGGCTGACAGGGAAAATGGTACCATCGTAGCATCAGGACAAAACATCTCGCCAAAAGACATAGACTGAGAGCAGAGTAGTTATCTCTGGAAAAGCAACGAGGGCAACTCAGTACAGTCTTCATATTTCCACCCTCAAAGGGGAGCAAACTTGTCCTACAACTTCTGCGAAAAGTTAATTCGCAGTCAAATGTAAAATGTAAATTGTAAAATGCCAGACCTTGGGGGTGAGGCAAGGGGCACAAGAAGGAACAGGACGGGGCTAGACAACAACAAGGAGTGAGGAAAAACCAATGTGAAAGGGTTTGGAATAAAGTTTTACAAACAGCACGAAATCATGACTCATTAAAAGCGGGAGTGTCAGTAAAATGAGTAAAATAAAAACACTCCTCCAAAAAGAATATTGTCAAAGAGACTAAAGATAAGCCGGAATGGGGGATAAATTTTGTCATACATACATCTGACAAAGGGCTGGAATCTAAAACACACCATGAACTTCTCAAAAATCAATGAACTGATTTCCAAGCAGGCAAAAACCCTTAGGACATACCTAATGTCAAAGCAGCTAACAGAGACAAAAACCCACCATATACAAAGGACATTTCAACAAGGACAGCCAGGGACCTGTGAATTCAAACAACAGGCGACCACTGCACTCCTATTGGAACAGCCCAAACCAGACACCACCAAAAGCTGAGACCTAGAGTCACTGTTGGCAGGGATGCAAAACAGGACAACCAAAGAAAGAGTCTGCACTTCTAAGATGCCCCCTCACTTCCCCCACCCGTTGCCCAGGAGCAGCTCGTCCCAAAGGACACTTTGAAAATTATCACTACAGAGAAAAAAAATCAAACCCTTTCTGGAGTTGGAGGGTGGGGGAAAGCGATAGCTCCATCAGTAAAGCACTTGCCTTTAGAAGTTTGACAGTTTGGTGTATAAAGCAGCAGAGCAGAGCAGAGCAGAGCTTACCATAGGACCCAGCCACAATGTGAGCAGGAGCCCCCAGGAGTCCTAGGTCAGTGTTATCTCTTCTGATGTCATCAGTGAATCTGTGACACTGTAATCTGGCACGGGGCACAGCATGAACAGTAACGCAAAGTGCCACACTTAGGTGGAAAGGGAACTAGAGGAAAGATGTCCACCTTATTGTCCACTGCATTTTTCTAGAACTCTCATACTTTCTAAAGTCTGTGAGTTCACGACTGAGTGAACTAAGTGAACCAATCTTATTGTAGGCCTGACACTGCATTCTATGAAAATAACCCGCCTTCTTTTGGCAAAGACTTTTGATTAAGACAACAGAATTCTTTAGACTAACAGACTTTCAAAGGACATCTCTTTTGCCCACTGACAGTATAATTTTGGGCAGATTTTATAAGCTTTGAGTTAGGGATAGAAAATGGAAATATCCCCAACTTTCTCACAGGTTAGCTGAACCACTGGATAAGCATAGGCAAAGTATCCAAAAAGTGTGTCCATTGTTATCTATGTAAACAATATTCTTGTTTTCTCCAAAATCCTAATTCTGCCAAAGTAGGATAGTCAGTCCTCCTCCATACCCATGGATCCAACATTTCAGACTGAAAACACCTGGGGTAAAATCTATCTCACTGCACATGAGGACAGGTCTTACTAAGTATTAGCTAATCTAGAGATGATCTCATTGGATAACCTAAAGATGACACATTGGAAGTTGTGGGTGGAGCACACATATACTGCACCACTTCATAAAAGGCACTTGATCTGTGGATTTGGGCACATCCATTCACACTCCAGAGACCAGTAAGCGCCTCATGTCTTCCTGGAGGTCGGTTCTGTATTCCGGGGAAAAACAAAATATTCTAACTAGCAACTAAAAACACTGCTAAGCTCCAATGATGCTGTGTTGTAGAGCATCTGGGCTCTCTCTCAACATGCAGCACAGGACTGCATCTGCACTAGAACTTGGGCTTCTGCATCTACTTCTTCACCGTCTTCAGTTGGCTTGGTGCATTTCCCCAACTGTTCCAATGAAGCACTGCTCCTCATTTCTAAGTCTGTTACTAAACACAAGTTCATTTCCTCATTGCCAGTCATGTAACAATAGTTTGGCTCCAAAAGGCCTGATTACCCTTCAATCTGCAAGCACATCCTGGAAAAGTAACATTTTATATTGTACAGGTCATTTAACACACAATTCAGTTATTTGTGTCAGAATTAAGCAAGCGAATCAAAAATACCTTAAGTGGAGAGCATACTTTTGTACCCGATTTTCCAAGGTTTTCCCTATTACCTTGACTCTATTCTTTTATTAAACTATGCACCTAGTACAGGTTTTGACTACGGATCTGATTCTTACAAATAATTTCTTTGTGCATCACTACATAAATTATCTACTTAGGACAGTCTCAGCATAATAAACTTAAGTGCTTACTGGATCAACACATAAGGATATATGTGTGTGTGTGAGATATAAGATCCCACGGACAAGTCGGGTTTTAATAGCCAGACACATCTGTACCGTGCTGGGTCAATGTTACACATTAAGAAACAATAAAAATCCAAACCATGTTCATAGCCTATAAGGCTCTCAAAGCCAGGCTTTATGAATAGGAGTATGGCAGTGCTTGATCTAGTAGGAAGGGGGCTCAAAGTTGACAGGGGACCAACTACTAGACATCGTTAAGACTGCCATGTATGAAAAGTCTCAAACTTGTTTTGCCATCCAGGAGGGCCGGTAAGGCCAAGTAACATGATACTCTGTCCCAGCTGTGGCTGAGTCTCCCACACATCCATTATTTATCAGCAGTGTGGAATTAGACGTGCTACACTGTTTCTATGTATCAATCCAGATATATGTACGGGGGTGATAAACTGGTTAAAGATCAAGTTTACAAAGCACACAGGAGCAAATTCTGGGTCAAGTCCTTCTCAGAACTATCCCAAATTCAGAATCATCTATCTCACCAAAGGGTAAGCTGATGGCAGATTTACATCAGCAATTATTCCGTTTTATACTAAGAAGTAGAATAAGATTTTTAAAATCCTTCTAAGGAAAAGCAGAATGCTGACAAGCTGGAGTCCTTCTGAAAACAGCTCAAGTGGGATGTAATTCATGTTGTTTTCTATCTTACTTCTTGTGAGTCAATGACACTTGTGACCTTAAGAAAAAAATTCTAACCATAGTCAAGACTGAATTTCTCTCAGATACACCAAGTATTATATTAACACCCAAGAATTTTAACCTATGAATTGTCCTTAAGGAATATAATAGTATAACTTTCTCTTTCCAATTACTTTTATATACTAGATAGTATTTCTTACTCTTAGAAATATGAAATTTCCAAGTTACTTTAAGTGAATGTTTATAAAAGTCCTTAATTTATTACACCAAAATAAAGATTTAAAATTTTCTAAGTCTTAGGTGTAAAGCCATGGAACCGAGAAGAGGATCACAAGTTGAAGACAGCCTGTGCTACACTGGAAGACTGTCTCAAGTAAAACCCACTAAATTAAGTGTGGGTCATAAGCACTGAGAGAAGAAAGGCAGAAGTTGCCATGGCGTCCTTATAATGTTAAGAGGCTACGTGTACACAAAGAAGACTACAGTGTCTACGGATATATTTCTAAACAAACCCCAAGCATGTAAAAACAAGTTTGTGGCTTGTCTATTTCTGTGGTCTGGAAAAGTTTCCGGGAAAACCACATCCCCGCTCCTTTCCCTCTGCAGAGAAGTCAACCCTGGTGGGGTTATGTCATCAGGAGACCCTGTGCTGGCCGCACTCTGAAGCTCCTCTACCTGCACCGTGCCTTACCTCTTCTGGAGAGAATCCCTTTGACCAGAATTTCTGAAAACTCCGATGCACACTTCAAAGTTCTGTAGAATGTTGACTACAATAATCTAATTTTGCCTCAGATGTATGTACTAGTGGAAAAATTCCAGGGTACCTCCTGTGTGATTACTTTGATTTTTTTTTTTCACATTTAGAACCCAATTAATATGGAATCCTTTTTACAGGTAACAAAAATAACAGAATAAAAAAAAAAAAAAAAAAAAAGATCTTGCTTAGAAAACCAAAGCATGGACATTCTGCTCAATAGGGCAGAGAAAAAGGAGCTGGCTTCCTGGCTTGCAGTAAGTTTAAAAGTCAGTATTTCAGTCACTGGCTTGTGATTTCATAGGAAGAAGCTATCCAAAGATCTATCCCTCTCCAAAAAAAACAAAATCTAACCTTTATTTTATCACATACAAAAATCAAAATATGTTTATACTACAGCTACGCTATCCAGTGGTGGTAAAGCAAGCCAGGGGCCTCTTGAGCATGTGGGAAAAAAACCCTCATTTCCACCCTGCAATGTTTTATTATGAGGGCTAATGATGGTATGGGGAAGACTGCAAAAACGGCTTGTGAACCTCTCTCCCCCTTCGTCACTACCTCTGCAACCTTTTTGAAATTTCCATTGCAATCAAAAAGCTCATGTAGAGAAACACAGCCTTCCTGAGGCAGGACTGTGGACCTTTCAACAACTCAATTCTAACATGAGGAACTCTGCCCTTTAACTCAACTTTTCCAAACTTACCCGATGAGTAAGACCAAAGAATCCTGGCTTCATCCCCTGCCCCAGTGTAGCAGGCATTTCAAATTCAACTTCCACTTACAATACTCATTTTGCTCAGAATGGCATTTCCTTGGGAAGCCAAATCGTTAGGCTGTCAAGCCTCAAGCTTTTATTTCTTGTGTGCAACTCCATCTTGTGTTACTTAAAGTGTCGGGAGTCCACTTTCTGAGCTTCAAGTTTTTCCAAAAGTCAACCTGGTTCCTCTAACAGATGCAGCGTGAGAGGAAAATGCCATGGCGGCTGCTGCAGGAGTGAATGCACAGCTGTGACCACCAGAGTTCCCGTGTCTGGAGACATTAGAGGCAAGGGACTCTCAAGCTAAAGTCTACTATTTTCTACTATTTGTTCAAGCCAAACATTAAACAGAAAACACTTTTCTTGGTAATACCTCATGACTTGGGTAGTTCTCTAATCAGTCATTATTTCTAATAATTTCTGTTTTAAGCAAAGGAATAACTTATGTATGCTATTTTGAAAGGAGTTATATTTTGATCAATCTAATCTCAAAACTTTGATCAAATTACTCCCAATACTATACTGACTCTAGAATTTTAACAATTGGAGAATTTTTTTCTAAGATAAAAAAAATTAGGAAACAATATATTCAGAAACACTTAGCAAAGACACATAAATACACTTAAAAATATGGTTGCAATTTTCACTTTCTACTCCTGAAACAAAAATAAGCCATTTATCAGTAAGTGCATTTTTTCCATGGAGAAAATATTTATTAGTTTTCAAATGATCACATAATACAAATATTACACAATAAATCATTCTAGAAAAAAATCACTTATATTAATATTCATAAAATAAACACGGAAAAGATATAGGATTGTATATTGTGACACGAAATTGTTCTTTAAAAATCTAAAAAGAAAATGCATCAAAATTAAAATTCAAACAAAACAGTTCACAGTGATACACAAAAAGTTTGACTCTTATTAGCTTGTAGTGCATGAGTTAATGGGAATGCACTTACATCTCTTTTGCACACTTTCAGGAACAGAGCTGAAATTCATTAAAGCTTGAGATTCCAAGGTTAAGTCACTTTCTGTCTTAAGTGCTGAGACAAAAGGCTAGTGGACTCAGGCCATAAATAGTGTGTACTGTGGTTTAAAGAATGTAACGGAATTTCTAGGTAAATCTCACTTTCAGCTCTGAATTCCTTCTAAAATATTAGATAATTTGTTTTTTGTTTATATATACTTTAAAGTCAGGACAACAAAGCTGTAATCATTCTACAGGAATTCAGAGTTCTTTGGGAATTTTTTCAGTTCAAAATTATCTTATTTACTTTTAAGCATTAAACTTTTGAAAAATGATTTATAATTAAGAAATAGTTCTTATAGCCAAGAAAGACTAAAAGTAGGTTATCTCTTAGCTGATAGTCTTAAATGTTGAGAGGCTAACATTTTAGTTCTCCTATTATTAATTCTACGACTTCTCTTCTTAAACTTCTTCCAACTGAAGAGGAACTGGCAGCATCAGGTAACTGCTCCAGTTTCCCTTGGAGCTTTGACTGACCAGCTACCTGATAACCAAAGAAAGAAGCCTCATTTGACAGCTACTGCCAGCTGGTAATTTGGACAATTACTTTAAGCCTACTCACACCTACAGATTCCCTCTGACTGTTCATTACCTCTGCTTCACTCAGGACAGAGTAAACCCTAAGGGGTACTGACTGCTTAGGAACACAACTGGATTCCACTGGGCCTCCAAGACAGCTCTACGGCTTTCATCAGTTCATAAATTACAGTAAGAATAAGGCTCGGGACCAGCAAGAGATGAGCCAAAAGTACGTAACACTTACAAACTCTTCAAGACTTCGGGTTCACCCTTCATTGGCTTTAGCGCTGGGTGACAAAAGAGGAGGTGGTGGAAGGGTTCCTCGAGCTTTCTGTATTTTTTTTAATGCTACTTTTTAAAGTGAGGGTTGCCTATGTGATTAAAATGATTTTCAGTCCCACAAATCTTTTAAGTGAAACAGATACAGAGAGCTGCTTTGAAAGACAAGACTCTCAAGCTTCCTCTACTTCAGTCTTCAGAATAAGAAATATTTTCATGGCCATGTAAAACTCCAATATGAAAAGATTACTTCATTATTTGAGCCTTTCCATTTTCAGACCAAAAATAAACCAGAGTAAATCTTAGAAGTTTGTAAATAACAAGATCAGGTGGCTGGCTCATCCTTGTGTCTTCTAGACATAGTGCATGGATCCATTCACCACTGCCTTCCACACTGCAGGTGCTGCCACGTGGGACAGATATCATCCATGAGGGTTCTGCTAGAGGAGTTCCTTTTGCTGAAGAGGTATGATGTTTTACCAGTTGAAAGAAATCTGGGCAATTAGAGAACAAATAAACCGGTCTCCCATTATCAAGATACCTGGAGTCACAGAAGAAGCCACCAAGGAAACAATGAAAACTTGCCAAAGCACCAACGTCACATTCTACCCACTGTAGATGGCAAGAAATGCCTGGACTCACAGAAACTAAGAAAAGAGCCATCTTAATGCCCTAGGGAAACCTAGTGTTGGCATAAATTACATTCCTAGGGACTAGAAAACTACCTTTGAGTATATAACTTTCAGGGACATTAAATCCTGAAACTTATATTCATTCATATTTACTTTATTAAAGAATGACACCTACATTTGACAGTAAAGCCACAACAGTACTATCATTCCATGTCCTAAGAGACTGAGTGTGAAGGCCTAACATTTAAAGTAGAAAAAAGACCAAAAAGTCCTCACTAACAGGGCAGGGTGACACCTGAATATTCAACTGTATAAATTTAGAGATTTCAGGTGTCCAGTTCGAAGATGAAGCACAGAAACTTCAATTTCTGGACTCTACAAGAACTCTATCAAGTCCACAGTTACAATAAAGGCCAAAGCAGGAAATGACTGCCTTTCTTTAATTCCTGTGAACTACACAGGCATGGAGCAAATTGTGTTTGTGCCCCAGATTAGCCACTGCATTAATTATCTGGAGAGAAAATTAAATTTTAGGTTTGTTTTGTGAATGGGCATTAGACAGTACTCTCAGGAAACTCACAGGCTGCAGTTCCACTTGGCAACTCCAAGAAGCCAGGGGGATTACCAACAGAACAATGGGGAATGGAAGGACACTCCACTCTACAGATAAACCCAAGTAAATAATGCAAAGCACCCACTTGTTTATTATCCTTTCCCACTCTCTCCAGAAGCTGGATATTCTGTCTCCAAGAGTTCAGTGGAGAAAGTGGAGCCCTGACGTCAAAAGCTCTCCGTGGTCTTGGCTGTATCTGTGGCTCTAGGATCACTCCTTGCACCTCTGGTAGGAGAGAAGCACTGAAATAGAGCTGAATATAGATTTAAGAAAAAATTCTTATTAAAAAAATTACATACTCTGGTCATTTGAGTTTGTAATGGCTTATCCTCAAGACAAAAAGGAGCGATCTTGGTGCAAACTTCCTTAAGTACCATCTTAATTTCAATTTTAGAAGTCTGTTACCACAAAATGATTGATTTCCTCCATAGCTACTAAGAAGGGGCCTGTACTGGTCTAAGCCATAACACACTCTGTGACAAACCACTCAATGTCAAACAGAAGATCGGAGCAAAAAAAGAAAAAAAAAAAAAACATGAATTATTATGGGAAACAAGATCATAGTTGTTTTAAAGGGACAGCCTGATCCATCAAAAGATCCCCAGTTAATTCTTCTATCGAAGAGAAGAGGATGGATTGGGAAGCAGAAACAGAATAATCATAGTAAAGAACACTACTAATCAGGAATGTCTACAGAGCTCAATTTAATGGTTTAAATTCCAGTAGTTTAGACAGGCCGATCAACACTATAGGCCAATATTATAGCTAAAAATAGGTTAAACTGGAGTTTTATCAAAGCTCTGATTAATGTCAATGAAAAAGGCTTCTTTTTTTTCAAGCGGTCAGTCATCCTTGAAACTGGAGGGCAGGATAATATTCATAGGTAATACATACTTAAAAATTGTTTAAATACATGATCCTTTTCTTTGGAGTCAAGAGGGACCAGGAATAATTATTAGTGGCCAGAATGTAGAAATTAGAACGCCGAAGTATACCAAACAATAGATGATGGTGAAGATGCTGGAAAATAGTTCTGCTACAGGACAGAGGTTCAAAAGCACATAGTGTCTGATCAAGGCAAAGCTCAAAGGAGAAGCAGAGGCAGTGCAGAGTTGAAGTTACAGGACTCACAGCACTGCCTCTAGTGTACAGAGTGGTAAGTTCCGGTTAAGCCTGAAGCTCCTCTTCCTTTATGGTAAAGGTGCCGTGTGTCCCTGCCGAATGTATCAGTCAGTCGTGGTGTCCTATTTCTGGGACATGTTATATTCTGGGTGAAGGAAGGAGGGGAAATGCAGCCAAGTTACTTCCCCCTTGCAGCAACTGGTTATCGCAAGTTTCCTTACCTGTTAGTGGACCGAGGGATGTGCTGTCCTGTCCTCTACCAAACAACCAAGCAAGGTTCTACCTCAGCGTTAAGGGGCAGTGACCAGGCCAGGCCAGTGCCTACTGCCTTCACTGCCTCCTGGCTCTGGCAGCCAGTGTGGGAACATACCAAAGCTGAAAAGGAACGGTTACTCCATTATCTAACAGCATTGACACTTAACGTTTGTAAAGCCTGAGATGAAGAGAAAGCTGAAGCCTTCCGCTTAGGAACATACCCAGCTCTGCACAGATGAGGAATAAAAACAATGTAGCCCAAGAAAAGGAAACCCGTGATGACTGTAATTTCCAAAGATTAAGAGAAATGAGAAATAATAATAAAGTAGCAGAGGAGGTGGAATTGGCATCTAGGAAAGACAGGGAATCAACAGCCAGAGTACGTCACAAAGTGGCAGCACGTGGTCCTTGCTCACAGTGCCATAGACCACAGGCAACAGTGTGGCTTTTAAAGGGCTGCCCAGTGTTATCTCATTGGGGAGGGAGACCAGGAATGACAAAAGGAGAGAAGCACACATTAGAACCAAGACTTGAATATAGACTATCTAGAGAAACACTTTCTAGTCCTTAGAACTAAAGGAAATGACTTACGTTCCCATTAGTAACTGCGCGGACCCAGGGCACCAGAGCTGCCTCAGGCGCACGCCCCTTACACTTCTGCAAGCGAGCACTGCAGAAACACTGCAAAAACTACCCCACAATAAACCTCCAATTCTTTCTATTTTGTTGGCAAACCCTTCCTTTTGTGATATTTCAATATAAATCACTGAAGATTACTTAAGAATTCTAATGAAATCTAAGTAAAATTTAACTGTAATAATCAAAGTAGTATTTTAAAATTCTATTCAGAAATTATAAACAAAGGTTCAGATTTTTTTTCCTAATTTCCCAGTTTCTCCCCCAAATATCAAATAATAACCAACCATAACACAGACCTGGATGAAAACTGGAAAAAGGTGAAGGGCCATTTTGAACATTAGGTTAAGTTCTCAACTTCAGTAGGAGCTCTAAGGTAATCACTTCAACACCTTCAAGAATACATGTTAAAAACACAGCCATCTTAGTTTGAAAATAACAAAAACCAAAGAAAGAAAACCTTAAAATCTTTGTGTTCAGCTACAGAGCAAGTTCAATGTGAGCTTCCCAAAGTCCTATTTCTTTCAGACATTCCTTTATTCTGCCCTTAGCACCAGGCCTCCGGCATGCTCTTACTCAACAACAAATAAACACACAAACTTCGCCAAATAAAGATTACTTTGATATCATTCAAGGGAGCTGGTATTCTTTTTCCTGTAAGTTAAAATTCTGGTTGGATTTGGTGATTTTATACGGAAAAATGTGCAATTTCAAGATGAGGTCGTGAAATGAAAAGCACTCTCACCAGCACACAGCCGACCACCTCACCCCACTGCCCCCAAAGCATTCCTCTATGAGACCAAGCTTTTCTGCAAGACCAGAAAGCTAGAGAATAGATTTCAAACCAAAGATAACAACATCTGTTGGGCTGTGATGTCACAGCAAGGATGGGAATGGCCTCCGTACCCATGGTTGCCATCAATGTTCTCTAGAATTTTCTACATTCCTGAAGATTCTTACAGAAAATCCAGCTTCATTCAAATCAAAAAGAAGCACTAAGTATTATATATTTTTAGCATTATATACATTTACATATCCTACTGAGAAAGACATTTCTTGGAAATGTCTATCAAATGAGGCTATTTATAAAATCTGCCCTCAATACTATATTATTAAATGAAGATACGTGGCTTACTGGTTTTACACATTCCTATCATCAAAGAAAAAGAGAAAGCTAAACCTAATTCTTTTTTAAACAATGCACTAGAATAACGTTTTTTTTGTTGCTGCTTACGAGGCAAGGCCTCATGCAGCTCAGGATGGCCTTGATCTTCCATCCTGCCTCCCCAGTGCTAGGGCCTCACAACAGTCCAAACCAGTCCACAGATGTGATTCTCCCTTAAAGACTTCAGCCACTGATCTGGTTAAACTTGCTACTTACCAGTGTGTGGATGTATAAAGTAGACAGCATAAATGACTTGGTCACCTGTCACAGCATCTTTTTCTTACCTGCCTTCTAGCACGGACTCTTACTGGTTCAAAAGAACTTCCATTTAAAAAATAAACTTCCCATAGACTCCTCTCCATAACTGCTCAGCTGGTCATCAGAAGAAAACTTTTTTTCTTAAATAAATGCAGAATCTTTGCTCTCCAGGCCCTAGACATGTGTGCAGCACTCTGAATAAATAATTCAGGAAATGTTCTCCAAATGAAGTGCACTAGTCAAGAAAACCGCAAGAGAGAGATGTGTTTCCTGGCTAGCATACAGGTGGACACTACACAGTTCAACTTTAATTCTTAAGGAAACAACTTTATCCACGCTATCAGAGTTCAGACAGGAGATGAAACCAAGCCAGACTAGCTGCCAAGTGCCAAGCCGGTGTGGCTTACTCAGACCCCATCTCAAAACAAACCAACCCACCAGACAACAGAACCCCCTTCAACATGAAATGAAATTCCATTAAAAATGGTTTTTCATCCTTTTGAAAAAGATAATGTTCAAAATGTTACTGGTACTGAAGTCACACCACTAGATTCAAATGTCAAGACGTTTTGTTACAATGTAACTAACCAACTGTGTCTTCACATGAACTGAGGCATAGGATCAAGTAAGAGAGATGAAAAATGAGACAATCTTTAACATAGGATATATTTAAAGTGGGCAACTTACTCACACTGAGTCAGAAAGCAGACCTGGTAAGTTCTGCCAGCTAGCTGTGACAAACAGTGACAAGCAACCTCAAAGGGGCAAAACATCCCCAAATCTGACTTTAAAAAAAAAGAATTGTCTATTTGACCTGCCCACATCATTGAGAGTAATTTTAAGTCTCAAGTTACTCAACTGTGATTTTTATAATTAGCCTACCTTTTCCCTCTCCTCCGAAAGCTCCTTCTGCCGGCTTGCTTTCTTAGTATAGATTATTGGCTTTGTTCTTAGGACAGTCAAACTCTGAAATATGTTACTTTCAGACAAAATACCTCTTCTATTGTATTTTTTTTTTATCCTAGGACCCCAAGTTGTACACCGTATGAATACACTCAGAAAGAGTGGAAAAAAGGCAACAGGTAATACTCATGTTTCATTGATTACATCAATTCCTTTAGTATCTTTATCCATTTATGGCAAAAAACTGCCATTGGTCAGCAACAACAAGATGAATACAACTGAAAGGCCCTGATGCAGCAAGGATGTTAGACACTAAATCAAGACACGAAGTATAAGAAACAGAATGCATAATGCTGTCCCAGGTCATCACCTCCACAAAACAAATAGAAAAACAAAAACCCTCTTGATCAATGATTGAGACAACTCCAGCAATGGGGCAAGCAGAGCAGGCACTTCCCAATCTGGGCCCTGGGCAGAACATAGCAGCATTCCTCTGCTACTCAACTTATCCTGTCCCATCAGGAGAAAACAGAAACAGGGTGAACAGAAAGCTAAGACAGCTGAGACCCAAGATGGGATGAAGGCATTGCGGAGACACGACGGGAATCTAGTACAACATGAGAATCTAGACTGGATCCTAAAGAGATCAAAGGAAACATTATATCAAAGTTCAAAACCAGCTTACAGATTGATACTGATTTCCTAATTTCTAGATTTGTGATAGGAATGACAAGGAGAACTGGGTGGCAGTTTCTGAAAAGGCTGCACGACTCACTCCTCCTGTCTCAATATGAAAGGATAAAATTAAAAACCAAAAGGCCCTCAATCAATTGCTGTAACCATGTAATACTCACTGAAGACAAATATAGAGCCGGGCAGTGGTGGCACACGCCTTTAATCCCAGCACTTGGGAGGCAGAGGCAGGCAATTTCTGAGTTCGAGGCCAGCCTGGTCTATAAAGTGAGTTCCAGGACAGCCAGGGCTATACAGAGAAATCCTGTCTCGGGGGAAAAAAAAAAAAAAGAAAGAAAAGAAATATAAAGCATTTTTTTTCAGATTCAGAATAATTTAGTCCACTGTTTCTTCAATAATTAATCTCAATGCAAATAACAACAGCATGACATTGTAAACCTAAAAGTTCACAGTAGTAAACTAAAATAAACTAAGAAAGCTGGAGTTGTCTACTGCTCTCCAAGAAAGAATCCTGCACCGCCCCCACAAACTGAAACTGTCCAACCTGATTTTCTGTATTTAAAATCCTAGAGTCTTACTGATTATCCAAAGCTTTCATAGTTGTTTCAACTTCTCAGACATTTTGAGAACAAAATTTTGATGGCAACAATGTCTAAAAAGGAAAATACTGCCAAAGAGAATGCGATGAGAAGACCATTATCACCGTCAAACCAACCACTCCAGCCATATTCCGCGGAGGATGTCTTTAATTCCAGCGCTCAAGAGGCACAGAAAGGCTGACCTCTGCGAGTTCAAGGCCAGCTAGGACTACATAGTGAAATGCTGTATGAAAGAAAAGAAAAAAGAAAAGAGGGGGTGGGGGAGTTTCTTGTTTTTGTTTTTGTTTTTTTTACATTAATTTTAGCACTGAGAGGTTAGGGAAGATTGGGAGTTCAAGACCAGCCTTGGCTATATGAAAACCCTGCCTGAAAAACAAAGCAAAACCAAAGACACACATACTGCTTTGAGTTCACAGTGCATTTGGTTTTAATCCTTGACAGTGTCACTGCTGTAAGAACTTACTGTCTGTCTATTTATCAAGCCAAAGATCCAAACCTTCACTAAGAAATAAAGCAAGGCGCTAGAATGATGACTCAGCAGTTAGGAACATTGTGTGCTCTTCCAGGACTAGGGTTCAGTTCCCAGCACCGCATGGTGGTTCACAACTGTCTAACTCTAGTTCAAAAGATCAAATACTGTCTTCCAGCATCCCACAGAATTAGGCACAAACATTGTGCAGGCAAAACAACCACAAACAGAAAGTAAATAAAATTAAAAAGAAAGGAAGGGAGGGAGGAGGTAGGAGGGAGAAGGGGAGAGAGAGGGAGTGGAAGGATAGCTCTGTGTAACTGTCTTGCAGAGGACTTGAATCCAGCTCCCAGTACCCTACACCAGGAGGTTTGTAACCCCTTGTAACTCCAGCTCCAGGTGCTCAAAGTCTCTTCCTGCCTCTTCAGGTACTTGCACCCAAATATGTGTGTGTATATGTGTGTATACACACAATTAAAATAATCTTTTTTTTAAATGAAATGAAACTCACCTAGTATCTATCCTTCACACATTTGGAAGTCACTGACTACTTATTATTAAGAAATAATGCCAGATTGTGGTATTTCTAAAAACTAAAAAAAAAAAAAAATTCATTCTGTTCTCAAATTTAGAGTTCAGCAAATACTTTAAACCGTGTTGACTTATGGCAGCCCAGAAGAGTCCAGAGCTCTCTCCATATTAAGTGGCATTATCTTCACAAACATCTTCTATGACAAATCTTTCACCTTTTAAAAAAAAAAAAAAAATGTCTTGGGCTACAAAGAACTTCAAATTATGCCTCGAAATTTGAGATTTTTAAACCATGTATGGTGGTTCAATCTATAATCCCCCCACTCAGAGGCTGCCTCAGGAGGATCACTGCAGAAGGACAGCCTGGGCTACAGAACAAATACCATTTATAGTCTGAGCTATGTAAGTGCTATGGCCAGGTTACAGAACAAGAACCTGTCTCAAAACAAAATCAAACAATAACAAAATTGCAATATTTGTATTATCTAGCTCCTTGCAACCTAATTTGGGTTTCCTAGAGAATACAGTACCACATACAGACTTCTATCCCTAATAACTGAGCTGTTTACAAAGGCAGGGGCAGCTGAATGAGCCAGGGTGTGTCAGGGCAGCACCTTTCCAAATCCCATTCCCAAGCATCTGGCAAACACCTCTTTGGTGCACTCTCATGTGGCAATACTCACACTTTCATTTCTAATATGAATGTATACTTACAAAATGCAAGATAGAAAGCATCGCCAACTATTATGGCAGGATAATAAATGTAAGAGAAATGGGCTCAAGGAGATACAAAAGCATTTGCCAAAACCCCTGGGCTCCAGAATTTTCCTTTTCCCATGTGACAAACTAGTATTATTTTAAAAACAAAACAAAACTCATTTTGAAAGTTTATAGATAACTTCCAAATCCAGCTCAATGAATCTGTGAACCTTAAGAATCCTGACTCTGGGGCTGTCGAGATGGCTCAGCAGGTAAGAGCACTGACTGCTCTTCCGAAGGTCCTGAGCTCAGATCCCAGCAACCACATGGTGGCTCACAACCACCCGTAATGAGATCGGACGCCCTCTTCTGGAGCGTCTGAAGACAGCTGCAGTAAATTACTGCTGGAGCGAGCGGGGCCAGAGCAAGCAGGGCCAGAGCGAGCAGGGCTGGCAGAGGTCCTGAGTTCAACAGCAGCCACACACATGATGGCGCATGGCCATCTGTACAGCTACAGTGCACTCATACACATAAAATAAATAAAATAAATCTTTAAAAAAAAAAAAAAAGAATCCTGATTCTGAGTCATCACCTTATTGATCAGCCTCATTCACTCTCTGAGATGTTTGCCATCCCATATGGGGCTGAGAACAGAACAGATGGTCTTCAGGGCACTGCGCCCATCTAAAACAGTCTTTACAGAGTTTCAGATCCCATCATCTGGAAATTGGTTCTACTTTGGAGTGTTGAACTGCCACACGACACTGTATTTCCCTAAGTCCCCTTCACTCCCATTAGAAACAAAAAAATGGAAGGCACATTTTCTAACTACTTTTGCATTTGTGAACTTAACCCAAGCATTCATCAAATACTCAGATAAACGACAGTCCTGTCACAGAACAGAATTCAGAAAAACAATCAACCCCTGATGTCTCTCTCCACTGATTGGAATAGGCACTCAACATATACCATGCCATGCTTAGTAGAAATGATAAAGAAGCCGCTCTTTAGACAAGTTCTTTCATATACCAAACATCACAAAGACCCAGAATGACTTGTGTAGAAGGCTGTAGTATGTACAAGTCTTAGCCTGGTAGGCAAGCTTTCTTCTTTAATTTACAATGCTACAAAGGAACCTTCTTACTTGGCACAATATGAACACCAACCATGTACACAGCCACAAGGAAGTGAGCTGGGTGCATTACACAGCTATCTCCTTTGATCTCCCCAAACAGCACCAGGGTTATGTTCTAGTCCCCACGGAACAGGTAAGAAAACTGGACTAACAAAGTTTAACTCACTTATAAAAGTTGTACAATTAAAAAGTAAAACAAGGCTAGAGACCAGGTCTGACACTAAAACTGATGTTCCAATAAAACCTACCTCATTATGTGCTGAAGCACTAACAGCTTTGTCAACCAAGTATTTGAATGCAAAAGCTGGCATGTGTGCTGTATATGGAACAACAACGGAGCATATACTTAATCTGGAAGACATCAAGACCTATGATGCTTAAAACATGTGAAGGTTGAGGCTGGAGAGATGGCTCAGCGGTTAAGAGCACTGACTGCTCTTCCAGAGGTCTGGAGTTCAATTCCCAGCAACCACATGGTGGCTCACAACCATCTGTAATGTCATCTGATGCACTCTTCTGGTGTGTGAAGACAGCTATAGTGTACTCATATAAATAAAATAAATCTTTTTAAAAAAAAAAAAACAAAACAAAACATGTGAAGGTCATATGGGCTTTTCCCTCCTTATATCCTTAGCACGTCTGCTAAACACTGGGTATGTATGAAGCATTTCTCAGCATTTCTGGGACAATATATTTCTAGAGAGAGTCCTGTAAAGAGCTTTCTAGACTGACAGGACAACTCCTTAAACTAGCTGGGGTCATTTTTACTCTCCATGGGTAGACCTCCAAATGTGGGCAATGAGGGGAGAGTATACCTGGAGAGTGGGCTGTACCAAGTTGCTCCACAAAAACTCTCATGGCTGCGTCTTCCCTTCGCAGCCTCTCTAACGAGCTGTCGCCGTCCTGGTTGTGTTTGTTCATCTTCTAGTGATGTGTCCAACCTCTAACTCAGACCTCAGTTATTCACTACTCATGGCATTTAGACTCAGTGCTAATGGGATTTAAGTTCCACATTCAAAAGCTCAAATACAGTACAGCTTGGCTCTGTTAAGACTCTATTCTTAAAAGCTTTTGGTTTTTACATATTAGATCTATTTATTATAAGCCATTGTAAAGTCTCATGGGCTTAGACTCTGAGTACAAGTACAAAAATAATTGAAACTAAGGATTCCAAAATGAGCCTTACCTTCCACAAACTTAACTTGTAAAAATGTTCTCCTGCAATTGCTGGCCTGGTCTGGCCTGGTCTGGCCTGGCCCGAGGAGATGGCAGGTCTAGGAGCAATCACGTGTGGATGTAAACTGAGGCACTTTCAATAGCAGCTGCTTCCTCCCACTAGTAACGGTGGGAATTAGGGAGCAGATAGGGTCAATCAGTACCAGTGATGACCTAAGCCAACACCTCATTTCCGAGCTTCACCATCACACCCCAAAAACCCCAGCTGTCACTTTCGGCATCTCCAAGGCTCATTCATGAAAATGAACAAATGTGACTAACTTTTGCAACAACTCTTAAGACACCTAACGCAACCTTCCCAACAACAAATGAAATTTACCTCCCAAAAGACAGGAGCAAATGATAAATTCAATTTTTAAACTGCAATATTAATCACTCACATAAATTAGCACTTTTGTAGTTCATTAACAAACATAAGCTGCAACAACTAAAAATTAAAGATCTGAGTCATAAATGTATGCTATTATGACTCAATTAATTAGAATGAGGTTTCTGTTTTTAAACTATTTTAATGTAAGTTATGCTGAGCTTAAGGCAAACACTGTAAGTAAGCTTAGCACTGAGAACAGACGGTTCCATTTACTGATCTTTCATGGCATAGAACTGTCTCACTGGACATGGTGGCATCTGCCTTTAACTCTGGCACTTGAGAGGCAAGAAGCAGATAGAGCTCTGCCACATTAAGGACAGCCTGAGCTACATAGTAAGTTCCAAGACAAATAAAGGTTACATAGTGAGATCCTGTCTTTAAAAAAAGAGAAAGAAAGAAAGGAAGGAAGGAAGGAAGGAAGGAAGGAAGGAAGGAAGGAAGAGAGAGAGAGAAGAGTGTCTCCAGTTACTCTTCTGAATTGTGACTAGACTCTCACAATTCCAAGTTAAATCTGAGGCAATAAACTTGGGAATGTTAGCTACAGCAAAGGGGCCCTATCACTGTGTTCCTCTTGGGTGTCCATGGCCCTTATCAATTTATCATCAATGTATAAATCTGCTAACAGAAGTAGTTAAAAGGACTGGAAATGTGAAGTAGTCTCTAATCCAACAGGACATGAGGACAGGAGTCCTTGTTCTTGATCCACCCTTCTTTCTTGAACTTTAAAACTGGAAGAAGTACTTGATAGGAATCAAATGTTACCGATTTCAGCAGTTGAACAAATGTGTACACCCAACTTTAGACAGTAACTGATGAGCATGTGGTGGATCTCCATGAAGGAAGAGAGCAGTAAAGACAGCAGCTGGGGTGTGTGCAGGAGAGAAAGGGGAGACAGACAGATCTCATGAAAACACTTGACCATTATGTGGAGATTCTACTGTTAACTACAACATAAGACATGCCCCATGCTGGATAAAAGAGATGCAGGTAGGATGTGATAGGAACACCTATTGAACGTGCTA
>JADRCD010229463.1:0-18561 GCA_019843815.1 Montemys delectorum
CCCCGTGGGCAAGGAATATAAAAAGGGGGCTCTGTCAGCCCCCGAACCAAGACTTAACTACTAAAGAGTTTTGGAATGTTTTGGGATGGGGGATGAGATGGAGGTAGAGACTGTTGCTATGGAGACAGTAGGGGTCCTCCTTGGGAAAGCACGAGCAGAATGTAGGCAGAGAGGTTGGGAGCTGAGGCTAGGACAGGGTTAACTGGAGATGGCCCAAGAATATCCGCAACCCAACAAGTAATGAGGATGCACATACTGGCACCAGAAATTCTTTCCATACTGGGCCCCTTTCCTGTTCAAGCCAGTCCCTCCATCTCCAGGTGCACCTACCTTGAAAAGAGAGCCGAAGGCGGGGAAGGTTAGGGGTAGCATCCCCCAGCCCTGCTACCCAGAGAAGAGCCAGGCCTGGGATCATGGCGGCGGCCTCAGCCCGCCCCATGCCGGCAGCTCAGGGCGCTCAGGGTTCAGCGGGCGTGTGTGGAGGAGCCTTCAGCAGCCCTGGACTCTGCCCCAGGATCTGGAAGAGAAGAGTCGGCAGCAAAGCAGAGAGGGTAAGGGCGGGTGGGAGGGCATGAGGGAGTCCCAAGGGATCAGATTACAGCCCCTAGGGATAGAGGCTGGGGGGTCACATACCGTTTCCTCTCCACCAAGGGTGCCCCGCCTGGCCACAATCAGAGACACACACCCACACCGGGCACACCCTCAGGGTCACTCTGCATTGGCAGGCACCCGCCCCACCACGTCACCCTCCTAAGTAACCTCCCCTCTGCACACACACACACACACACACACACACACACACACACACAGACATTAATTCACAAACACTGTGCACCCACTTCATACCAGCTTGAGGCGAGACAAGGATACAGATGATGCGGACAAGGTCCTCAGGCAGTAAAGGGCGAAGGGCCAGCAGAGAGTCAGATCTTGGGGTCATTTCAGAGAGTACCAAGTGCAAAGAGCAAAGCAGAGAGAGTAGGTGGAGGGGGGTGAGGCTTCAGGAGGTGATGTGTACTCACAGACCAGCAGGGAAATGCAGGGGCACTTCTGGACTGGATCCAAGGTTGTGGGTGACTACGGATATGAATATGTTTGTGAACACACATCCATGAACATATGTATGTGAACATGTCTATATGCATATATGTCTCTGAGCAAGCACTTATGTAGATATAAGTTAACGTACAAATCAATACACTTAACACGTGGTGCTGTGTGCATACATCTAGTCAGTGTGTACCAGCATTCAATATGGCTGTTTAGTAACATGTGTGCACGGGCAGGTATGTGTACATGCGGAGGGGTCATGCAAGTGAACATAAAAGTCTCATCAATCACTTCCTTGGACAAGCGCCATCTATTCTCAGGACCCCGATCCAGACCCAGGCCAAATCCAGCAGGCCCAGTTTTGTGACTGATTTCTCTCTGCAGCCCGAGGGTAGAAGGAACTAGGCATGTAGAGACTACCATCAGGCTTGAGACCCAAGAAAGGACTGAGGCCAGTGTGAGGTGACCATTCTGGCTCCTTTTAAGCTCCAGGTGGAACAATGATTTGCCCTCAAAGTCCCTGCCATTTCAGGAGCTTAAGTCTCCCTGTCTTTGAGCCCCTCCGCTGAACCAGACCCTTGCCTGGCGCACTCAGGTGGAGCCAGAGCCTCTATGGCCTTCTTTTACAGGAGCACACAGGACAAGTGGGGCACTCGAGCCAAGGTACCAGTGTGAATTAAAGAAGGAGATCAGTTGCTAGGTAGGTTGAAAATCTCTCCTCCCTTCACTCTAATCCCCCCCCACACACACACACACCAGTTCCTGGACCCCTCCCAGACCAGGACCTGTATCTCCCCGCCTTTCCTTTCGTCTGCTCATCTGCTCACACTTGCCTGAGCCTCTTCTCAGGTTCTAGAAGTCTGTGAGACTGACACAGCTGCTGCCTTCCCCCACTCCACCAAGAACTCAGCAAAGGTGTCTCCCACCTTGACCCCTCTTGTCCTGAGGAAGGGAAACAGGCTAGGGCCCACGGGGCACCCTCTGACGGCTCCTTTAAGTAGAAGCCCCCGCCTCCACCAGGCCAGCCGCCGCCCAGAATACCATAAAGTTTGCAGGGTTACAGGGTGGATCGGGTGACCGGCACAGGCAGCTGGGACTGGCTGGAGATGGTGGCCCCCGCAGGAACGGAATGAGAGCAAGGGTTAGCCAGGTAGAGATGACCCTCTCCTGCTGGGTCTCAAGGTGAAGGGTGCCCCAGGTGGTTGTTCCAGAAACCTGGCAGTGGGTTAAGGCAAAGCAGAAAGGATCAGCCGAGACCGTCCCTGACAGTTGTGTGCAGCAGGCAGAGGGAAGAGTGAGCCAGGCATGCCTGGGGGGGGGGGTCCTTACCTGTCCCTCCACAGCTAAGGGATGACTGCACACTCAGTTCCCAGGAGCTGGCTGGGACAGTGGGTCAGAGGTCAGGGAAGGAGCTCTCCTCTCCTCTTGTGGGCCCCAGCCCTAGTCACTTTCTTACCAATTGGACCTCAGCTGTCTGGCCCCGCAGTGGCTGCAGTGACAGCCAGGCAGGAAAGGGGGAGGAGCGAGGTGGTTCAGGAGATGCTTCTGCTGAGAGTGTGGGCCCATCCTCAGAGCCCAGCTATCCTGGAGCTTGAGGCAGACTCTGGGAAGGCGGATGGCCCACGGACTCCCGCTCTCTTCCAAGACTGCCCTGACCATCAAACCCAGAGCCAAGTACCTGAGGGTGGTTTGTTTTGTTTGTTTGGAGGCAGGGTCTTCTATTGCCCAGGCTGGCCCCCCGAAACTTACCATTAGTCAAGGATGGCCCTCAACTCTTGCTTCACCTACCTCTGCTTCCTGGGTGCTGGGCCAGGTGTATGGCAGATAGTTTTCAGACAGGACAGACGCCTGCACTTGACTTTGGTGCCCAGGCGGGGAAGTCCGTGAGGTTTTGTTGTATAGCTTGTTCTGAAAACCTCTCCCTGTTTGAACTCTTGGGAGCTGAATGTAGCCTTAAACCTCAGGGATCCGACGGCCTCCAGCCAGGGTTGTACGAGTTGTATGGCACAGGTGCTTTGGCACTTCAACCGTGCAGTTTTGTTAATACTGCCTGGATGGCATCCAATCCCAGATAAGGGGACAAGACAGAGATAAGGGGAGATTTATCTCTCCAGGAGCTTTAGGATCTAGTGTTCCTGGCCTACCTGGCTAGCTGCTGGGGAGAAGGTCCCCCGTGTTGAGAAAGGAGCCTAGATTTCTAGGATGAGGCTCTGCCCTGCTCCTGGGCTGGCAGCCTCTCTCCAAGGACCTGGGCAGCCTCCCCTGGCCTCATGCAAGCCAACAACATTCTTTGGCTGTTTACAGTCTTCCGCCCAGCAGCAAGTGTGGCCAAGGCCCCAGTCGCCCCTGCCGTGTCCCTGGTCTGCTCAGACTGACTCCAGTTTTCCAGACTCAGGGACCCAATCTCTTCTCTTTTATGCCAGGCATCAGCCCTGGTATTTACACCAGGAGACAGTGCCAGAACCCCCAGCATCTTCCTGACAATGGGAGGCTCACTTCCCAGCTCCAGGGCGCGAGCTGCTCGCCTCTGGGCCTCTTTACCCCGGTGACTTGCTGCTTCTGCAGCTGTATCTCCTCCCTTGAAGAGTGAGAGGTGAGCAGCAGGCTCTCCCTCGCAGATCTCTTTCCTGCTCCCCAGTCCTGGGTTTCATCATGCTGGGCTTAGGGGAGGGGTCCCCCTAAAAGGCAGCACTTCAGGTGTCAGGACCCAGGTGTCACAACTGGACTTTTTAAGATTCTGGAATAAGGCAGTCTTGGTTTGGGTGGGAAGCCCAGAGAGGCAGCTGGGGTCCCTACTCCTGCTTGAGCCTGTGTCCTGGGGACATCCCGCAGCACAAGTCCGCCTGTGTTCTAGCACAGGTCTGCCTGGGTCCTCCCTGCGGACTGCCCATTGACAACGGTACAGCCTACCAAAGCTTTGCCTTTTCTTTTGGAAATAACTGGATCATGGTACTAAGTCTCGGTGCTTGCCTGCCCACCTCACCTTACCATCGGGCCTACCCCTCTGCACCATGCCTGAACTCCCTGTGGTGGCATGGTGGCTGCCGCAGGACACCCAACAACCCATCTGATGAAGGCTGTGCTGGTCATGCCAGTGTCCTGGGCTGGGTGGGATGGCAGGCTCCCTACTCACACCTGCTTTTGCAATCAAGGCTGGTGACTCCACCTTGCAACCTTCCCCCACTGGCCACGTGGGCACTAGGTCATGAGGCTCTGAGGACTGGAGCTTGGTGCCAGGGGATGCTGAGGCACTGCCACGAGGAGCCCCTGGAAGCCTAACTTCCCCCAATGGGATACCACCTGCCCCTAGGCGATCTGGGAAAAAGTCCAGGGTCTGTCAGGACATTCCCCACCCACAAACCTGGTCTCTAGGGGACCCCTGGCCCACCTTTTGGAAAGATCAGTTCCTCCCCTCTTTGCCTCTGCCCTTCCCTTCAGTGAGCCATGTCAGAGCTGAGGTGGAAGGGTGGCAGGAGGGGCCACCACCAGGAGCCTTGGGCCTTTTGCTCTGGCCCTCCCCTTACTGGCTCCACCCCTGCCTTCCCGCCCTCCCGCCCTCCCTCCCTCGTGCACATTCCTCCCAGGCTGAGGTCAGCCCCTCTGGGATGGGGAGTCCCCCCCTCAGCCAGCCACATCACAGTTCCACACTCCTGTTTTCTTCATTGCCCAGCAGAGTGGGGTGGGAAGAGCCAGGGAGGGGGGAGAGGGCGGGGGGGGGGACGCTCGTTCTCTACAGCCTTTGAGGGAGGGGCTATATATACCAGGAAAGCTGCAAAAAATACTTGTATAGCACTCTGTACGTATCAACAGACATTTACATAAATGATGTTTACATAAATACTACATTCCCTAAGTCGGATATAGAGAGCCTCCGTGGAAAGCCTGACTTGAGGGTCGGGGGTGGGGAGCATTCTCTGTATACTCTGGGGGGGACTGCCCAGAGCCTGTTTAGTGACCAGCTGACTCCCCCATCCCCAAGACAGGGTTTCTCTGTGAAGCCCTGGCTGACCTGGAACTATAAATCATGTAGACCGGGCTGGCCTCGAACTCAGAGATCTGCCTGCCTCTGCCTCCCAAGTCCTGGGATTAAAGGCATGCGCCACCACCTGACAACCTTACAGCTCACTCTTCCTCACTCTCCCTGGTCAGTCACTACTGTACCCCCTAGGCAGAGCAGGTGGTGCATGCTAGTGGCCTAGTGTGGATGGGTGCATGCTATTGTCAGCACAGCTCGGGCATCTTCTGATGAGGGAAACCCTTTTCGGTCATGGCTGCTGTCCCAGCCTCAGGCTCAGCTCCCCTCCCACCCATCCCTCCCACTTCCTACCCTGCATAGCTACTTTTCTTCATTCTCAAACCACTGTGCTTCAGGGATCCCTCCCCCGGAGATTCGCCAGAATTCTCAAAAGTCCCCAATCCACTCCTAGCAGCACCCAAACCCACTCCTCCGGGGAATCCTATCCTAAGTCTTGTTGAAGATAGAACAAGAGCCTGCCTACCTGCCTCTTCTTGCCTCTGGGCTGGGTCCCTGGGGTCATCCTCAGCACTACTTGGCTTTTGATCCTGACCTGGATTCTGACTTGCAGCTTACAGGGACCAAAGCTCCTGGCCTGAGGTCCACAGCACCACCCTAGTTCCATCTTGCTAGTCTTCTAGCCTCCCAGTGGCCCCATTCCTGAATGCATGGAGCTTTTGTTGCCAAAATGTCACTTGGGCTGTGCCCTGAACCCTTTAGTGTCACCTGCTGGACTTGTCACAATTTGTTAGCCACCTCAGCTATAACTCGTCCTTTGTGGAAGATTCCTGTTGAGTCTCAGGACCAGGCCTTAGGTTCTCCATTGTGGGGGCAATGAAGAGACCATCATCACTGGAGACTCTACAGCTCTGGAGATGGCCAGCATAAAGAAGCAAGGGAGAGCATGTCCGTAGAAAATCCTTCCACTTTCCTGTGCTTGCTGGGTCACCATGAGGATCAGGAATTAATGGAGAAGACACATAGCAGGTCCCTCTTTGCCTCTGCCCCAGCCCTTCCAAACTGACTTCCCACAACGCTAATGAGGCCAGAAAGCAGAGATGGGAGATGATACCAAACTATAATTTTTCTCCCAACCAAGATTACCTGCAAGGTTGCATCTCCACTGAGTGAGAAATTAGAACTAAAAGCTAGGTTCTTTGTTTTGTTTTGTTTTATTTTGTTTTGTTTTTCGAGATGGGGTTTCTCTGTGTAGCCCTGGCTGTCCTAGAACTCACTCTGTAGACCAGGCTGGCCTCGAACTCAGAAATCTGCCTGCCTCTGCCTCCCAAGTGCTGGGATTAAAGGCGTGCACCAACACTGCCCGGCAGAACCCATGTTCTTCACCTCTGTCCCCCTTGAATCCTGATACCTCATTGTGTGACTAAGACTGAATATCTGGCAAGCCAGCACATCCTTGCTGAAACACAGCTGTCCACATGCCCCAGCTGGCTGGAGGCCATTATCTTCTATTGTGACTGAAGTGAGGTTGGGGAGATGCGGACCTGCGTGGCAGTGATGAAGGCCCTAGGTTTTCTTGAAGTCATAAGGATTCAGGTCAGTGTTGGGGGATGGGCTGGAACATCAGCCCACACTCAGCCAAGAGACACTAGTTTTCATTTTGGTTTTGGTTTTAGTTTTTTGAGACAGGGTTTCTCTGTGTAGCTCTGGCTGTCCTGGAACTCACTCTGTAGACCAGGCTGGCCTGGAACTCAGAAATCCACCTGCTTCTGCCTCTCAAGTGCTGGGATTAAAAGCGTGCGCCACCACCACCCGGCTGGGACATTGTAATCTGATTCTCATCCCTTTCTATCACCCAAAGCCACTGGGATCCTGGCTGACCATGCCACTAGCCAGGAAGCCATGCCACTAGCCAGGGGCTGCTAGGCTTTAGCCTGAAGTAAGTCTGTTGATCTTGGTCTAAGGGGTGCATGGAATGATTTCTGAGGGACATAAGAAGTTAGGGCTCACTGAGCAGTGGTGGCGCACGCCTTTAATCCCAGCACTTGGGAGGCAGAGGCAGGTGGATTTCTGAGTTCAAGGCCAGCCTGGTCTACAGAGTGAGTTCCAGGACAGCCAGGGCTATACAGAGAAACCCTGACTCAAAAATAAATAAATAAATAAATAAACAAAAACAAAAACAGAAAGAAACAAACAAAAAGTTAGGGCTCTAGGGCTGTGGAAACGGCTCAGCAGGTAAAGGTGCTTGCCACCAAAGCTGGCGCTCTGAGTGTGGTCCCCAGAACTTAACATGGCAAAGGAGAGAACCGAATCCCACGAGTTGTCCTCTGACCCCCACAAGCATGTCCTGGCACACATGTGCACATACATATACTACCAGATATATACAAAATACTAAAAGCCTTAAGCCTTGGTCTGCTTTGAAAGACGGTTCAGGATTCCATCAGAACTAGGCAGCTCCTGTAGTCTTAGAAGCTCTAGCTATAATCCCAGGAAGGGCCCCTTTCCTGTTCTACACAGGACATCTGTCTCCACCTGCCTGCAGGGCCTGCGGCCTCTCCACAAAGTCTCCCATAAGCTCCCTTCTTTAGGCCTCTGACTCTTCGGGGCCTGTTCCTCTCTCTCTCCCCAGCTGTTCCGCTGCCCTACAAATAGGTTAAAAATACCAAGGCTACCACCACCAACCACATCAGTGGTTCCAGCGACTATTTCAAGTGAGCCAAGTTCTCCTGAAGGCCGGCCAGCCTCGTGGCAGTCCTCATAGGCTGGGGACTGCCCATCCTACACTAAAAACAGAAGCTTAGACACCTACTTGGCTCTGCACTTCCTGCTAAGGGGTCTTGGGCCTCAGAGTGCAGCTGCCCATGGGTGTGGACACCGGGAGAGTTCTAGGGAAAGGACTCAATCTGTCTTTCCTCACTCAGCTGTTTCCCAAGAAATGAGGAACTGCCAGGACCCAGCCAAGAACAGCTCTGAGCAGTGGGGGATGCCTAGCTCATAGGGTACCTCCAGTTAGGATTCAGGATACCTGGGAGGTCCTTCTTGTCTCCCTTTTGCCCCCCACCACCCCAAGCATGGCTGGGAATTCCCCACCAGCCAAAGAAAGGCTGAATTGAGAAGCCACCCCCACTAGCCCTGAGACAATGGAGCCTTAGACCCTTCGAATCAGAACTGCAATGGAAGAGCCAAAGGCAGGTGGGGGCCTAACTGTCTGTACCAGGGTAAACCCGGCTTGCCAGAACCACACCCAGACCCAGTGCCAAGTGAGATCCCAGGGGATACAGGACAGAGTCCTAGATGGCCCACCCAGGCAGGGAGGCACCGGGTGCATCAGGCAGACAATGCCAGTCTCTCAATGGCTCTCTGTGCGGGGTTCCCCTCAGGACAGAAGGAAGGAACCGTCTCCGGTGCAAGCTTGCTTCCTGATGGGTGGGTATGGTGCCTCTGGAACAGCTCCAGCCTGCCTGCGCACACTGGGGTTCAGGCCTGAGTCTCTAAAGAAAGAGATTTGGGGATGGCACAGGATCCTGTTCTTGTCAGTTGTACGCTGTGGCAGAGGGAGCCGGAATGGCCTGAGGAACTGGGGCGGGGGAGAGGCCTAGGGAAGCACGAGTCCTTCCGACTCCACAATCTTTCATCTCCTGCCAGCATCAGAGGCCCGGTGGCCTGTGGCCACTGACAGGTGTAAGGAGGTGAAGTTCCAGGTCCTGGGTCCAATCCCTCCCTACCCCGCCTCTGCGGCGCCGACCCCCGCCCGCCCCAGGACCCAGTCGCTTTGTCAGGCCGCGGGCGCGGAGCCTCCAATGCCACACAAAGCTGCTTTTGTGTCAAGCGTCCTCCACGGGACCCGGTGACGTCAGCCTGCGTGACCAGCTCAGCTGCTGCGGAGAGGACGGGCTGTGGCGCCCCCTGGCGGCCGGCGGCAGAGGCCTCGGAGCTCCGCCCAGTGGGGCCGGTCTTTCGCCTAGTCCTCCCGGTAGCAGGCGCAGCCCGCGGCTGCCCCTGCAGTTCCTGAAAGAAAACCCAGGCATTTAGCGCTGCGCTCCGCCCAGTACTCGGCACTTCCCTTAGCTTTGTTTTCCACATCAACCTTCCAATGCAGCCAATGACTGGTCCCCATGAACCCTGCCTAGACAGCCTGTCCCTACCCCTCTGATTTGGCTGGTACTCTGGTATTCTGGTACTTATTTTTTCTCTTTACAAAATGGTTATTAGCATATGTTAATGATGCGTAATGAATTTCATTACAACGTTTCAGCGTGTATAAAACGCATTTTTATTTAACACCTATTACTCTTACTCTCTCGCACCTCCACTGACCCCCTCCCCTTCCCAACTGGCCCCTCCTCCACTCTCGGTGTGTTTAAGTAACTCAAGAGTTCCTCCACAGGGTTGCTTCCAGGAATATGGATACCTTACCAGGAGCTACAACACTAAGGACAATGTCTCTTCCTTCCTCCATCAACCAGTTGGGGGACAGCTGGGGGTGAGGCGCCTCCTCATTCCATGACAGGATGTTGACTAGCCCCATCCAGCCTGGAAGAGTGCTTTCCAAAACATTCTACCTTTCTCTGATTCTTATATTCTTTGTCCCGATTTTACGTTCCCAGAGTCTTGGAAGCAACTTGATTTCTGAGTTTCAATATATAGCCCAGGCTGGTCTGGAACTCTTGGTCAACCTCCTGCCTCACTCTCTTGTAGGCTGGCATTAAAAGCGTATGCCACCACTCCCAGCTTCTGAGTCCGTTTGTTAAGCCAAGGACTTCAGCCCCTTAAACTGTTTGGTTTTTGAGCCAGAAAGTCAAAAGTCATTATCTCTTACATAAAGACTGGCTAGATAGCTCTGCTACTCTGAACTTTCAGAACCCTCTAGAAGAGCTCCCAAGCTTCTCAAGGTCTGAAGGCTGTGCCAGACGGCAAACTGCAAAATTAGGACTAGGAGGCTGCATAGCCTTTAACACGTTAAGTGACCAGTCCAGAGGGCAAAGTAAAGCTAGAGAACTGGGACGGAACTCTGCCTAGAAAGTTGATGTCCAGGGTCCCATGCCAGGTGAGGCCTAAGTGTGAGCTACCTTCGTGCTCAGTCCCCAGGAGAAAAGAACACCCAGCAGGTCTTGGTGTTTTCTTTCTACATTTTATTATTTCAAATCATGTGAACAATTCCATAAAACATGTGAAAAAAGCAAGGAAGTGTTCAACGCTGGAGGACCCGGGCCTGGGGCGAGGGCGTGAGGGGCCTGGCTCTCAGCAGGCAGCGGCGGTTCCTAGATTAGCGCTAAGGAGCTACATTTAGGTTAATGGAGCCTGGGCCCAGGGCTTCAGGGCAGGGCCCTCAGTGACATTGGCAGTTGTCTGGAACAGCCCTTGGAATCCAATTCCGTGGAGGGCAGGGCGGAGGGGGGGGGGCGCCCAAAGAGGGATGGGTGTAAACACGCAGACACACTCAAGGCACGGAATTGCTGGAAAGGGGCATGGGTGAAGGGGTTGGGGTGCTGGTCAGGACCTGACAGTTTTAAATAGGTTTCTCTAAAAAGTTTTCTAGATTTGCAGTTTTCCTCTTTTTGTTTTTTCCTTTCCTTTCTTTTTCTTTTTTTTAAAGCTACAAGAATGAGCAGGTGGGCTTTGTCTCCAGGAATGGCGGTCTCTCTCACGCGTCTTGTGCTTTTTCCTTTGGGGCCTCCGAGCGGCAGAGAGTGGGGTAGGCAGGAGGCTCCCTGTAAACATTTGGACTTGGGTCAGGGCTGGTGTTGGACAAAGCCAGGGGTCTAGGCTGGAGAAGTTGGTACCCCTCCAGACATAGGCCTTGGGAAACTCTGCATGCGCTCCCCGCTCACCCCAGAACAAGACAACGGTTAGAAAACCCGAACGGATGCCCAGGAAGGGGGTACCATGGTTACTCCCGACACCTCAGACTGGGAGGCCCGTGGCAACCCCTCTCCCAAGTCTAGAGCCGAGGGAGGGGACAGGGGAGCTGAGAACGGAGAGAACAGATGGGAGACGCAGCTGGGGGGACAGGCAGGGAGCATGGTCTTCTCGCCCCCATCTTCCTCAGGGGTAGTGGGGAGCAGAGTTGGCGGTGGCCCTGGAGGTGGAGGACAGACACAGCCTGGGTTACTCGTAGCTCCTCTTCTTGCCTCGCTAAACAATGACCTCCTTCTCCCCCACCTCCTTGTTACCAGGGACACAGCTGTGCCAAGGGGCCAGCTTCTGTTGCTGGGTTACAGGATGTGTATATCAGTGACACTGCAAGTCATTGAATGTACACCAGGGCCAGTGGGGCTGGCCTGGCCCTAGGACTCTCAGGTCTGAGAGACAGTGGTCTAAGAACAAGAGGTAAAGCCGGTCAGTGAGCAGCGGGGTGGCTGGGTCTCCTTCTGCACCTATATTGGCTAGTAAAACCATGGTGGCGAGGAGGCGATTTCTTCCAAAGAACACTGGTCACTCCTCTAGTTCTGTTCAGGGAACGCCGGGTCCCTTTTTAACTCCCTTGTCCTCTGGTCCCTGACTGCCCTGCCTGACTCTTTCTCCTCCAGACTGGGTACTCCCAAAGGACGTCCCCTAAGCTCCCAGCCCCCTGACCTCTCTGGACCCTGTGGCTTCGTTATGTTGTCTGCCAGGTCCCCAACTCACCATCCTGCCAGGCCTACTGCCCCTCAGAAGAGGCCACAGTCCTTCAGGTTGTTCTTGATGATGACGTCAGTGACGGCGTCAAACACAAACTGCACGTTCTTGGTGTCGGTGGCGCACGTGAAGTGTGTGTAGATCTCCTTGGTGTCTTTGCGCTTGTTCAGGTCCTCAAACTTGCTCTGGATATAGCTGGCGGCCTCGTCGTACTTGTTGGCCCCTAAGGAAGACAAATGAAGACTTGTGTCTGTGCATGTACAGCAGAGATCTGTGCCCACCGTAGACAAGCATGGAACACGCACAGCATGTTCATGTGTAAGTGTGTGTGGTGTATGAAGGATGTTTCCCATGTGCGTACGGTCAAGGGTAGAGGCCCACGGGTGGTAACAAGCCTTTTGTGTGTAGACACAATATAAATTCCTGTGTTTTTCCTTCTGTCCAGATTGGGGCATCTATGGGATGGCCAAAACCCCTCCCATGAGACAGTCTTCAAAGAGCCCCACCTGTGTACTCAGGGAAACAGATGGTCAGGGGGCTCTGTGTGATCTTCTCTTCAAACAGGTCCTTCTTGTTGAGGAAGAGGATGATGGAGGTGTCTGTGAACCACTTGTTGTTGCAGATGCTGTCAAACAGCTTCATGCTCTCATGCATGCGGTTCTAAGGAGAAGGATGTGAAGTTGGTACTGACACCCCACCCCCGCATTGCTGCCTACCCCAGGCTTCAGCCCCCGCCACCAGTGCTCCCGGCCTCTCACCATCTCCTCATCCTCAGCCAGCACCAAGTCATAGGCGCTCAAGGCGACACAGAAGATGATGGCCGTGACCCCCTCAAAGCAGTGGATCCACTTCTTCCTCTCAGATCGCTGACCACCCACATCAAACATCCTGTGGACACCGGGTAAACTTAATCCAGGGAGCAGGGCCCCAGGGGAGGCATCCTTGCACTTCACAGGCTGGCAGGCTAAGGACAGAGACCTGGCCAAGGTGGGATGGCTGCCACCATGGAATCATCTTCCCCCACTACACGGGACAGGCAGGAGACGCTATTAGTGGGAGGTCACTACTGATAACTAGGTGATGAACCTCGAGGGCATGCCTTCCTAATACAATCCCGAGGCCCCTCAGCATGACTGGGGAATTACGGCCAATGGCTACCCCAGCAGCGACAGGCATTGCCCTTAACCCTGCCCATATACACACTCACTTGAAGTGTAAGTCCTTGAAGGTGAAGTGTGTTTCGACGATGCCTGTGGTCTTCACACGGGTCCGCAGCACATCCTGCTGTGTAGGGATGTAGTCACTCTGTGCAATGCGCTCCAGGTCATTCAGGTAGCTGCGGGAGGGAGGAGATTAGACAAGCCAAAAGCCGCAAGCTAACCTGGGCCTCCAACAGACAAAACCCTGCTGCTTCTTCTTTCTCTTCTCCCTTCCGTCTACTGCAGGCAGGATCTGGCTTATGCCGTCCAATCTCATCTCAAACCTATAATCCTCCTGCCTCAGCCCCAAGCACTGCGATTACAGGTGTGCACTGCTGTGCCTGCTACCCTTGCTTCTTTAAGAAACATGGGCTCAGGAGATGACGAGATGGCGAGATGGCTCAGCAGGTAAGAGCACTGACTGCTCTTCCAAAGGTCCTGAGTTCAATTCCCAGCAACCACATGGTGGCTCACAACCATCTGTAATGGGATTTGATGCCCTCTTCTGGTATATCTGAAGACAGCAAAAAGACAGCAACAATGTACTCACATACATAAAATAAATGAATAAACCTTAACAACAACAAAACAAAAACAAAAAAAAAAAAAGAAGAAAAGGAAAAAGAAACGTTGGCTCATCCCCATCTAAAAATTACATCTCTATGACCCTAGCAGTCGGGTTCTCAACTCATGCATCCAAGAGGAGTCAGAATGTTGGAACTACAGGTAAAAAGTAGGAGGGGGAAACTAGTCCTTTAGGGAGAGATCAAGATGCTAATCGGTGTAATTAAGGTGCCCACTGCAAAGCAACCTGGTGTGGTCCTTTCACAGGGGACTAAACATGTCGGGGCCTGCCAGGCCCAGTGGGTCCTCTGCCTAACACTCAATAAAATTTGAGCTGAGGTGTGAGCACAGACACCTGCTTGGTGGAGATCCCTGGGGCTCTTCATCACACGCGCCTTTAATTAGTATCAATGCCTGTGGAGCAGGGTCCAGGGCCCAGCTTTCTGTCTGCCTCATATCCCCGCTATGCCTTTAGGCTGGGTCCAGGCCTTGAAGTGGCTGCCCTCTATTGGTCTTTTGTTCTTGGGGCAGGGGTGCTGAGGCCAGCGGCCAGCCAAACCAGGCCGAAGGGAAATGATCTCAGAGAAGCAGGGACAGCACAGAATAACAGGAAGGGCCACAGGGGACCATGACGCACTTGCTGTGACCTGTGTACCATGCTCCACCCCCTGTGGACAGAGAGCCCCTAGCCTGGAAGCCTCAAGGTGAGCTCCACACCAATTTCTCTTTTCTCAACAGGTGGGTTCATCCTAGGACCTTCTGCTGTCCTGTGGCTTTACTGGACTGCGGTAAAGCTTAGTGTACCACCCCATACCCCTCCTTTAGATGAGCCTGCGAAGGCAAAAGGCACTCTGGCTGAGCAGGCCTGTGGTGACTACCCCAACTCCTAGAGCAGAGCCAGGGGTGCGATAGGAAGAACTTAAAACTCGGGAATAAAGAAAGTGGAAAGTGGCCCGGACATGGTCCCATCCTTCCCTCCTTGAATACTGGGGACAAAGAAGTAGTTCTGGTTGTCAACTATTAAGTTGACAGGGTTCTCCCCCCCCCCCCCCATAATCCACAAGCTCAGCTGGTGGCTAAGCCCATGATTTCAGGGTAGGGCAGTGCTGTCAAGACAGATTTGGCTATGATCCCAAAACTACCCGAGGGTAGGAATGACACAAGGGAAGTTAGGCCGTGCAAAGGGGGGGCAGAAGAAGCATGGTCATGTGACTGAGGCAGGACTCGGGAATCCGAGTTAGTCAGATCTTCTAGTTAACTCTTGTGAGGTCTAACCCTGCTGAGCAGGCACAGGATCGGATGGGCGATCGGGACCTGGAGGGGCTGGGTTGGGCTGGAGGCTGGCTGGCCAACTGAAGCCGCAGGGAGGGGGAGATCAGCACCCCAACACACGGCCGGACCGCAGGGGAACTCAGAACTATGTTCTGGTCTAAAGGAGCCAAGCCTGTTGTGCCTCTGAAATTCCTAGGACACTGTGATTCCCCAGCTTGGCTTGGATCCAGAAAAGGTCAGCAGCAAAGTCCAGGCTCCAGCTTGTGCACACATCTGTCACCTCAAAGACAGCCTCTCCCTTCTCTGTGGGGCTCTGAGCAGCAGGCCTGAACGCCTGTATCCTCAGTGACGGTCTGGAGTTTAACATGTGCCACGCCCCAGCCTCAAGCCCCTCCCACTCTTGATTTCCTACTGACACCTTCAGCTGTCATTGCTTGAGGACCTGTCTTTTACACTCATCACTGTGTCCCTGACGCTTTGCACAGAGCAGGTGGCTGCAGATGTTCTTCAGAATGATCACGTGTGAAGACAGATAAGGCTAAAGTAGCCTGAAAGCCAACGTGGCTGTCATTTCTCCAGGCCTTCCGACAGCATGCTATCCCAGTGTTCCCACCCAGCCCACTCCCAAAGCTTCAGTGGACAGTCATCAGCTTCAGTACCCTGGGACCCTTGCAGTACTCACTAAGCGGCTGAGTCATTGAGCTGGTATTCCCGTGAGCGGCCAAAGCAGGCTTGCACACCATGGTCAGCCCAGAGCCTCCGGATGACGCCGGACAGGTCTTCAGGAAGCATGCCTTGCTCCTCAGCAGTACAGGACAGTGCAAACAGCTGCCTGGCATCATCCTGGGCACAGAAATGAGGGCAGTCAGAGAAGTAACGGAAGAGACCCCTCTCTGACTGTAAGAGGGAAGGGAATATTCTAGAACAGGGCCTGGGCTGGTGTACTCTCAGGCTCCCTAGGACAAGACATGCCCTGAAGGCTTCTGAGACAAGCAGAGGGGAGGGGTGGAGGAAGTGCACACACCGCACGCTGGGGGTCAGCAAAGTCAATCTGCAGGTTGCCCATGGCCTTGACGATGGCCATGATGGACTGGATGGTGTTGCTGTAGACAACTGCGCGGTACTGCCGGCACTCCTCCTCTGAGTAGCCATCTTCGTGGATAATCCTGATAAACAGAGGTCATGAGTTATGGTCCACAAACCACAAGAAATCACATAGCTAACTTGGAACTGCTGGGAACTGCTCCAAAGATGGGCAACAACCCCTGGCCTACAGAGTCATGTTGATATAAGGAGCAATGGGGCCCTCTGGGACAAGTGGAGAGCAAGCAGGGAGGTGGTTCAGGCCCAGAGGAAGATGATCAAACCCCGGTGACTCCTGCACACCACTTACTTCATCTGCTTGACGATGGTGCTCTTCCCTGATTCTCCAGCACCTGGAACAGAGGGGAGAGATGATCAGGTCAGGCCCAGTGGGGTCCATATGCAAACAGCCTAGCTGCGATTAGCTAGGCACAGAGAGACAGCTGTGGCTTACAGGGGCCACAGTGGCTAAGGAAACCTGTAGTGTCTGCCCCTAGGCAGACTCCCTGCAGGCCTCTGCTTCCCTAAGCTCCGCTGTCTGCCAGGGATCCTGTCCCGTCCCCACCTCTGTCCTGTAGGAGTTCAGGGAGTTAGCCAGACTTAGGTCCACATTCTCTACTCTCACAAACACAGGCTTAACTGCGGTAGCCCTGTGCAAGAAAGAGCAAGGCAGGGCTGGCTGGAAGGTACCCTGCATATTGCAAAAGAGCAGGAAACCCTCCTTTGCCCAAACCCTGAGATTTAGCTGCTAAGCAACCTACAAGGGCCACAGAGTCACATTCCTGTCCTTTGGACATGGCCCAAGTTCCAGCCCTCTGCTTTCTGGACCAGCTCTGTCCTAAACAGATGGAAAAAAGAAACTCACACTCTCTCATTCTCATATTCTCTCTCTCCCTCTCCTCTCTCCCTCCCCCCCCCCCATGTATACAAGTTTTGACTCAAGCTTCTCTAGCTTGGCAGAGCCTGTCCTCACTTCTCTGTGACTGGTTCTGAGGTTTGCTGGTCTCTCCTATGTTTGCCACAGCAAGTCCATTAAACAAATATCTTTTCTGGTCTCATTTTACAGAGGGCACTGAAGTTTAGAAGCATACATTCTTGGAGCAGGATCATACAGCCAGCATTCAAGATGGCACCACAATGCCAAGGTGAGGCCCCAGGCTCCTTTGCAGCCTCTGCCCAGATTGAGCCTGCTCCTGTTCCTTGCCAGCTTCACTCCTGTCCCTTCCAGGTACTGTCTGCATCTCGATACCTGCTTATACTGTTCCCTTTCCTGGGTAATCCTGCCCTGTGTTCTGTTCACAGTATTCCTCTCTAGGCAGCTCACAGGACTAAACTATGGATGGATCAAACTCCCGAACTCTATCCTTCTATTAGGATCATATAACAGGGCTAACACACTAACAAAAACACCATTAATAATGATGACGGCGAAGTTGTGACAAGCACCCACTGTGTGCCAGGGTTTCACGTAGGCCAGGTTGGCTTCAAGCTTGCAATGAAATCAAAGATGACCTTACATTTCTGAACTTCCTGCCTGGAATTACAATTGTTCATTAACATGGCTATTTTTTTTCATTATTATAATTTTAAGGCGGGGTCTACTATGTATCCCTGGTTGGCCTAGAACTCAATATGTAGACCAGGCTGGATTCAAACTCACAGATACACCTACCTCTGCCTCCCAAGTGCTTGGTTTGCAGGCATGTACCACTATACCCAGCCCTTTGTTTACAGGTTTTAAAAGATTTTATTTTGGACTAGAGAGATGACTCAGTGGGTAAGAGCATGTACTGCTCCTCCAGGGGACCTAGGTTTGGGTCTCAGCACCCATATGGTGGATCACAACTGTGTGTAAACACAATTCTGGGGGCTTTGATGTGTTCTGGACTCTATGGGCACCCACACTCATGGTGCATATATACACATACACGCAAACACGCATACACACAAAACTTCTATGCCTATATCACATGTGTGCCTAATGCCCAGAGATAGAAAAGACTGTTGGATTTCTTGGAACTAGAGTTACAGATGGTTGTGAGCCATCATGTGGGCACTGGGACTGAATCTGGATCCTTGGGAAGAGCAGCCAGTGTTCTCTTAACTGTGGAGTCATTGCTCCAGGTTCCAATGTATTTTAAGTTAAGTGTATAAATACATGGATGTCAGTGCAGGTGCCCAAAGACTTCTAGAAAAGGTGTCAGATCCTCTAAAGCGGGAGGTAAAAGTGGTTTTGAGCCACCTGAAATGGGTGCTGGGAACCAAATTTGGATCCTCTATAAGAGAAAAAAAAAACTTTTAAAAAAGATTTATTTAAGCAGGGCAGTGGTGACCTTTAATCCCAGCACTTGGAAGGCAGAGACAGGAAGATTTCTGAGTTTGAGGCCAGCCTGGTCTACAGAGTGAGTTCCAGGACAGCCAGGGATATACAGAGAAACCCTGTCTCAAAAAACAAAACAAAACAAAACAAAAAAAGATTTATTTATTTAATGTATGTGAGTACATTGTAGCTGTCTTCAGACACACCAGAAGAGGGAAACCCATTACAGATGGTTATGAGCCACCATGCGGTTGCTGGGAATTGAACTCAGGACATCTGGAAGAGCAGCCAGTGCTCTTAACCTCTAAGCCATCTCTCCAGCCCCCACATTTAAAAATGTGTGTGTACATGCTTGCTGGTCAGTGCTCCTGCATTCACCTGCAGCAGCGAGTTCTTTTCTCCCACCATGTGGGTCTCAGGAGTAAAATTCAAGTCACCCAGCTTGGTGGCGAGTACTTTCACTGGCTAAGCTTTCTCAC
>JADRCD010229463.1:18661-34266 GCA_019843815.1 Montemys delectorum
TGTGTGTATACACACACCCACACACCCACACATATATATATGTGTGAGTGGGGGTGGGTTGTGCACATGCATGCAGGTACCCACAGAGGCCACTTGATGTGAGTGCTGAGAACTGAACTCAGGCCATCTCGAAGAGCAAAAAGCACCCTTTACTGCTGAGTCATCTTTCCAGCCAAGCCATGCCTAGTTTTTTATGTGGTGCTGGGGTCCAACTGAGCCCCGGGGGTTCACACACACCTGTTAGGCATTCTCCCACACCTATAGGATGCTACTGTGTTTACTAGGTGCCTTTTGTTGTTGTTGTTGTTGTTTGAGTCAGGGTTTCTCTGTGTAGCCCTGGCTGTCCTGTAACTCACTCTGTAGACTAGGCTGGCCTCGTACTCACTGAGATCTGCCTGCCTCTGCCTCCCGAGTGCTGGGATTAAAGTGCAGGTCACCACCGCCTGGCTTACTAGGTACTCTTCTCTTCACAGCAGACCTGAGGTAGAGTCTAGTCTCACCCCATCTCTAAGAAAACTGAGGCGTATGCTGTAATAGAATTAGTCCTATCTGGACGGGCAGTGGTGGCGCACGCCTTTGATCCCAGCACTTGGGAGGCAGAGGCAGGTAGATTTCTGAGTTCAAGGCCAGCCTGGTCTACAGAGTGAGTCCCAGGACAGCCAGGGCTACACAGAGAAACCCTGTCTCAAAAAAAAAAAAAAAAAGAATTAGTCCTATCTGAGAGTCGTCCACCTTGCTCTACACAATCCCTCCTACAGATGTGCCTGGGCCCAGCTGCACTTGGCGCTGTGCTCCCTCTGACCCCAGTCTCTGAGGTGCCCAAGAGGCAGCAGGCCCCAAACAAATGAAGACAGAATAGGCTGACAGACCTCATCGAAGTTTCAGTTTCCCCTACTCAAACCCAGATTTCATTGGGGAAACTGAGGCCCAGCTGTGACCCTCATATGAGTAGGTCTGGGTCTAGTCCCAGTCCAGCAGCTGCCTACAATTACTGAGATCTGACGTTCCCAAGCCTGCTTCTCAAGATGGTGCAGAACTACTATGGAACAAACCCTACGGCTTGGGCAGGCTGCTGTGAGATAGTGTTCTCTCTGGCTATGGTTCATCCACCAAATGAGGCTGTGGCACAGCAGTGGAATGAGGCTCCTTCACATTCTACAAGCCCAGAGGGGTGTTCAGAAGGTCTCTAAACCCTGCCATACTATCCAATCACTGAATACTAGGCCTACAGGGCCTCAATATCTAGAGAAGAAAGGGCACAGTGGCCTTAGCCAGCCTTCCTACTTTCTTCCACAGAGAAGGAAGAAAGGAGACTCATCTTGGAGCAGAGAAAGAACCAGTCTCAGTCAGGACTGAGGCCTGATTCAGAGAACAGAGGCTAATGATGTGATCCCACTGACCGGACTCAAGGACAGGTGAGAGAGCAGAGGCAGCAGACGTCCAGGGCACAGGAAATCCCAAATGAAGGCTGTCTCCTTACATGACTTTGGAATTCCTGGCTATGGGAAACATTGGTTTCTCTTCTGGTCATTGTGGATAAAGAGGGCATCTAATCATTTGACCATTCTCTTGAGAGGTACTGTGGGCTACCCGTGACCCTGCCCAGTACCAGGGATGATGGCACCACTTGCTTTGCATTTGATTTCCCTAGCAAAGCTGGCAGACACTGAGAAGGCCACACCTGAGCAAGCCAAACCAGGAACCATGTTCACACACCTCTTGTCTCAGTCAGCTGAAGGCCTGCTCCCACACTTCCCTAATGTCCCAGTTTCCCTTTCTCAGGCCTCTCAGATTCTGAGTTAGAGCATTCTCCCCACCTAGCAGGGGTCACTGCAAACAGCCCCTTTTGACAGGGGGACAAGACAAGGTAATGGGGTTTCCATCCCTGGGACTTAAGGAGGTCCCTTTGTCACTGCAGCAGCTGTGACTCAGGCAGGAAGTAGTGAGAGGCAGGACAAGGGTGTGGTTGGCAACCAAGCAGGAAGTAGAGAGACATCAGGACAGAACGGGGGAAGTTTGAGTGGGACATCCAGTGAAAGGTGTGTGGTGAAGACTTGGTGCTCAGGTAGGCCACAGACTTGGTGTCTCAGGAGCCCTGGGGCCACATGTTCCCCCACCCCCCCATGACCCTTTCTCCATTATGGGGCATCACTCCTACCATCTGGGCTGGAGAGTGCTTGTACTCACCCAGGTGCCCTCCCTGCCAGCCCTGTGCCTACCTCAGGGAGAGCTTCCCAAGGCTGACACAGAGGTGTCCGCAGGGAAGCCAACTGAACAGAGAGAAGCAGGAATCAGCCTCTCTTGTCCCCACCAGCTGCTCCATCCCAAGCTGGGTGAGGCCAGTGGGGACCCACCGATGGTCCCTGGGGTTGGTCTTGACATCCCACTAGGCTACACCTCTTCCTACCAAAGAAAACACCTGTGTAGCTTTTGTCCCGAGTCCAGCGGCTGAGCCCACTGCAGGAGGGCAGTGATCTCAGAGGCTCCTCTGCAGAGATCATCTGCTTCCACATGCAGCACCGAGCTCCCATGGAGGGAACAGACTGACGGAAGACAGTACCACCCCACTGCCTGAAACGCCTGACCACAGTTGGGCCTGTAAGTTCAAACACTCTGTAAGTTCATCTAGGCCCCAGCATGTTAAGACTGCTTGCTATTCGTCCATCTTGGGCCTGCCACCTCCTACCTCACGCTTAGGTCTGACCTGCAGGGAGGCTGTGACCGGCTCTTGCCCTTTCTGGCCTCAGTTTCTTCAAGCAAGCAGCTGGTCTACCTTTTACTTTTGGATCTCCTCCCTCCCTTCCCAGGGTCAGGGGGAGGGAAATCTAGATCTGTCTAGTACAAGCCTGCTGCCCACACCAATCCTTCCTGATATTTCCATTAGCCTCCACCCTTTCAGGTCTCTGGTATCTCATCTGTAAAATGGAACAATGCATCTTCTAACAGGAAAGGGGTGAGAACTGGAACCAAAGCTCCTCTCGACGTACCTCACCCAAGGCTAGTGTGCAGATAAAAGTTGTTACTGTGGCTGGAGTTGGCTCAGCAGTGAAGAGCACTGGCTGCTCTTCCAGGGGATCCTGAGTTGACTCCCCACATTCACAAGGCAGCTCACAACTATCCACCCACAACTGCAGGAGATCTGACGCCCTCTTCTGGCCTCTGAGGAATCAGGCAAGCATGTACTACACAGACATACATGCAGGCAAACACACATACACTTAAAGTAAAAGTAATAATTAAAAAACACATTGCATAAAATTATCCAAGAATTAAATAAAAAAATATTTTAAGAAGATAGTGTCTGGGCGTGATAGTGCATGTCTATAATTCTGACACCCAGAAGGCTAAGGCTAGGTAAGCCTTGGCGACATAATAAGACCCTTACCAGAAGGAAGTCAGTGTCCACTATTTTCCTATCTGGTGGAAGAGTACAGATTTCTCCAAACCTCACTTCCTACAGTGTGCACAATGGCCGGCTGCTCTGGTCACTAACAGCAAGGCCCAGAGTGGAGAACCACAGTTATCTCATTTCAAGTACAGCTTCAGAAGACTCAGAGAGAGCAGGGGTACAGGCCGATCCGGGGCAGGGAAGGCACCCTTCGGAGTCGTAGCGCCACCCACCAGGGACAGGGGTGAGAGCTGTCTCCTGTCACTGGCACCGTGCTCTGAGCCTGTCACTTCTCTTCCACACACATCAGGGACTTCTGATAGAAGTCACATAGAAGCCCCCCAGCTGGTGCTGTCCACTGACCCCACAACACCGAAGGCTGGGAAAATGCCTCCTAGAAGCAGCTCCTGCACTGGTGGGCTCCGGTGGAATTCATGGGCTAAGGAGAGGCAGCTGACGTGGCAGCCCCGAGGGCAGAGATTCTCGTGAGCAGCTGGGACCACAGGGTAGGCTTGGGCAGCAGCCCAGCTCGAAGCCACAGCACCAGGCACGCCCACGCTGCCACAATCCCATTGGGGCACAGTGGGGATGGGTTTGAGCCCTGGCATGCCCACCCCACAGGTAACCCAGCTACTAGAAAGGTGCCACATCCTCACTGCTGTGTGTGACCTCTGCCATTCTGGATCCTGTCTGTCACCTCCTTGCCCCATAGTCCAGGGTCTCAGGCTCACCGACCACCAGGGGGAGCCCAGCAGCCAGAGACAAAGCAGAGGCGATGGGGGCTGGGCAGCATGGGGAATGTTTTGTTTCAGCAAAGCAGCTTTCCCAGCTAGGGATGGCTGGGGGAGGTGCCAAGACCCTCAGCCACAACCTCCTCCCTGGGAAGCCCCCAGCCAGCTTCAGAGTCTGAACCCACAGGAACAATGGAAACAGGAGGGAAGAAAGGAGGGGGAGGACACAGCCAGACAAAGGCCCTCTAGGCCCCACCCCAGGCCTCTCTTCCTTCCTCCAGGTGTTGCTCTTTGACCCCTTGAAGCCCTCCAAGGAGGCTCAGCACAATCTCACACTGGGGGGAAAGGGAGATGACAAGGAGGTGGGGTTCGGAAGGTCCCTGCAACACTTCCACCCAAGACTGCGGGCCCCACCTTCCACCAGATACCCCAACAAGTCAGCCATGCCCTGCCTCCTCAAGTTGTAGGTCTTGCCACCTGTAAAGTCCCTGGAGGCGTGGAACAGGCCCCAGGTCATTGGTACACCCCTCCTCCTAACAGCTTTTTAAAAAGACCCCTATAGTGATTTCTTCAAGAGCCTGAACAACAGCTGTCTGTCCTGAATTACGGTGGCAGATCGCCCGGGCCTCAGTGTCCCTATCTGTTAAATGTACCCCTCATGGGAATGTGCCAGGCCCAAGGCCTGCCTAGAGCAGCTTTCCTATGGTTTTCAGGAACTCCAAACTGCCTAAGGGCCCAACTCAAGCCAGCAGTTGTCCAGGTTCTTGTAAGTCCCTGTGCTAATAAACACAGAGGCGGGGACAGCCTGAGATCACACACACACACACACACACACACACACACACACACACACACGAAGGAATGGATCCTTCTGTACCCAGGCCTGGGTAATAAGGAGGAACACGGTCTATGCTTTCTGCACAGCTGCCTAGCCAACGAGGCCTGCTCTGACAACACAGCAGAATCCCCTGGAACCTCCCATGGGAAGGATAAGCCCCACAGACAGGAGATCTGGGGGTCAAGAAGCACGGGGCCATTGCTCTCGGCCCACACAGCAGCCACGTTCAGCCAGCACACAGTACTGTCTACGCTGAGTCCACCATTGAGCTAACAGTCAGGACAAGCCTTGTAGGACAGTCTGCCTTTCCACCGGTCTGGCCAACTCCCAGCCAAGGCCACCAGCGCTTCCCAGCAGCATTCCTCTGGCCCAGTCTGTCTTTCTCAAACTAGAGGTTTGGGGAGGAAGAGGCACAACAGGGAAGGCACAATGCTAAGTTACTGAGTGTGACATGAATGTTCTAAGGAAGGTGGGCTGAGAGGAAAGGTGGGGAGTGATTACAGAGTAGCCACATGTGGAAAGAAGCCATGGAGCAGGCAGGCTTCTGTCAGAACAGCAGGAAGGCTAAAACAGAATCATGGGTCTCACCCTGCAGGGCATAAAAGGATTTAAGACTCCTCAAGGTGCCAGGTGGTGGTGCATACTTTTAAACCCAGCACTCAGGAGGCAGAGGCAGGCGGAACTCCAGCCTGGTCTACAGAGTGAGTTCCAGGATAACCAAGGCATGGAGAAACCCTGTCTCGAAAAAACAAGAAAAGAAAACAAACAAATAAGACTCCCTCAGGCAAGACCCCAGAGCACCCCCAGAGCATGAATGCCCCCAGAACAGGCGCACCAGCATCGGCCTGTCACCCCAACACCAATCCTAACTGCAGGGCACAGACGCCAAGGGCTACAGTGGCTGGACAGGTGCAGTGACTGACTGCTCCCATCCTAGCCTAGCATCTCTGCTTCTATGCCCTCAGTCTCTCCACTGGTGGAAAAGGTCTATCCTGGACGCTCAAGATTAAATAGCAGAGGCATCTGCTGCTATGAGAAGGGAAACTGAGGCACAATGACTGCATCTGGGTTCAGCAAGTTGTGATGGGCTGAAGGCCCCTCACCAACCCCCAGGCAGGGGAAACCCAGGGTGAGCTAACACAGGGCTGCCGCTCCACTTCCAGGCATTCATCTCTGCCTGTGGCTGGCCTTCCTGCTTGCAGGGCAATGGCCGCTTAGGAATCCAAGAGCAGCTTTTGGCCTTCCTGCTGGACCTCCCATTGGTGTCCCTCTCCCAGCCACCACTTCCTGTGGCCAAAGGAGGGGCTTAGAATCCTTCTTAGAAGCAAGGCCTCTGACATCCTGGCCCCAGCTGTTGTTAGGACAGGACAAGGTTACCACCTGGACTGGCCCTAACTCAGGGATGGAGTGTGGAGGCCAGCGGAAGCTCACAAGTGAGCCTAGGCGGGTGTGAATCTTCTAGGCTTCTGGCTGGCAGAGACCTGGGTGACTCGGGACCTACTGCAGCCCTCTAGCCTCTTCCCCTTTCGGGCTCCCCCTCCCCCAGCTGCTTCCTCCTCATTCTCTGATGTGGACACCATTTCCCTAAGGGGCCCAACTACATGACTGTCCTGTAGGCATTCTCTGAAGCAGGTGGGTCGGGAGCAGCATCCTCCAAGGCTCAAAGACACCTCAAACTGGCCTGGCACCCCATCAGGGCCTTGTATGCAAATTCTGAGGGCTGACCCTAAAAGGCAGCCCTGTAGTCACTGCTGAGCCCTGAGATGATCCTTCCCAACCACTAAGTTTCAGGCCCTCGAAGCACCAACAAGGTGAGGGTGGGGTTGGGTTTAGTAAGAACAAGAGCTCTAGGCAAAAGACAGGGCGTGGCCAGACAGTGGAGGCCACACCCTGCACCTGTAGTTGAGGCAGGGGCTTCCTGAGAGCATGGGATACAAGGGCACACTAAAGTGTCCAATCCTTTGCTCATACCAGGGCACTCTGAAGAACAATCTTAGATATGACCTAAGCTGTGTGGCCTGGTAACAACCTACTGACTCCTGCCTCTCTTACCAAATCCCCAGGTCAAACCCTGGGGACTGAGAAGGCTGCCAGGCCTGGACCCCATCCCACTGGCCCACTCCTCCTCCTTTTGTCTCAGCTAGATCTCAGGTGAGCTGAAGGCAGCAGCACTCCACGTCACACCTGTCATCCTCTGCTGGTGGCAGCTACGGGTGCCCTGGTCCCTCGGTAGCTAAAAGCTTCTTGGGTAAACAAAGTTGTTTCCTGCCAAGTGAGCCAGGAACTTTAGAAACAGTCTGAGAGATGCAGTGAAGGCAGAACCCCAGAGGGCGGGCTCTACGGGATCAGTGTGCTTCAGTGATCCAAGTGCCCCATCTACTATCATCTGCTAAAGAGGCCTGGAGACCTCCCTGCGACAGATCATGGCAGCCACAGCCCTACCCCTACCCCCACTGGCTATCACGTGGTGAACAAATAAATAAATGTTCACCTTTCTTCTCTGATCCCAGGACCGACCCTGCCAGCTCGAACAGACTCAAAGGGAGCCCTGGCAGCTCAGGCTGACTTGACAACAGTAAGTGGCTTGGTGCTGCCTGAGGGCTTGTGTGGAAGCCTGTGTCCCTCAGCTGGCTGGTCTGCCACCCTCCAGCCACAGAAACGACTCAATCCAGAACTGACCACCTGTTAGACTCTGTTCAAAGCCCCAACCTCCACCCCCCAACCCCCACCAGGGATGCCCCTGGCTGAGCTGTCCTGACTCACCAGCTCAGGAATACCCCTTAAAATACCTAGTCTCTACTGGTTCCTATGCCTGCCTAGGACAGTGCATAGCTTTTTATATTTTCTGTACCAGTTCAGAAGTGATGGGCAGGGCTGAGAGGAGGACAGAAGAGGAGGTTAGAAATGGCTCGGACGCCCCCCCCCCCCACTCCCTCCCTAGCGTGGGAGCTCATCCAGGCTCGCTTGGGCAGACAAAGCCTTGCCCAGCCTGGGGGAGGGGTGGGAAGACACTTTGAGGCTGAAGCCAACCAGCCCCCCATTCAAGTGCTAATGAGCTCCAGCAGGGGAGAAACGGGTTAGGGAAGGGAGGCGGCCTCTACTAGCCCACCTGGCTCGCAGAGCTGCACCACGCCCCCAAGGCTAGGCCCTCAGAAACTAGGCCTTAAGTCCCTGGAACCGTCAGTTACTCTGTTCTTTACAAACCTTGGCTTCCCACTTATTGGGAGCTTCCTGGGGGCAGGGAAAGGAGTCCCCAGGAGGAGCCCCAATCTGGTTTTCATTTGTTTACCTCCAGGGTCTGGTGCACTATGCCCACGGTCCCTTGAATTACACAGGATAGGCAGCTTTCTCAGCAGGGCTTCACCTGAAGCAGATTTCTAAATAAGGCAGAAGATGAGACCAGGATTCTAACTTTTTCTTTAATGTGCACTGGTGTTTTGCCTGCAAGTTTTGTCTGTGTGAGGATGTCAGATCCCCTCAAACCGGAGTTAAAGACAGATATGAGCCACCATGTGGATACTGGGAATTGAACTTTCTCCCAAAGAGCACCCAGTGCTCTTAAGCGCTGAGCCATCTCTCCAGCCCAGGAAACATCCACCAGAGTCTTGGGGATCTAGGTTACATCTCCTGTCTCAGTGCCCTGAGTAAACTGGGTCTCTGCCCCCAGTGCCTAGCAGGCCAGTTTCCCAGGCTAGTCCTCCTATCTGTCTCAGTTTGGCAGCTCCAGGATTACCCTTTCGTTTTCTCATTCCTGTTATATTCTGTCCCACCCCTAAAGGATGTGGCCTGCTGCAAGATCTGTTCAGGAGCTTTACACTCTACACACACACTTAGTACGCACGCACGGATGCTGCATGCCTGCCTTTTGCCAGTCAGGTAGGACAAAGGCTACAAAACTCCCTTCCTTTGGTAAATCTACGAAGGCCTGGCTTTGACTAATAAGCCTGGAACTCCTGCAGAACTGCTCCAGGTTGAGCCCCAGAGCTCTCAGCTGCTTCAACGGTTACTGGCTGGAGCCCTGCAGCTGTCCCCAGACAGGGAACTGAGCCTGTAGAACCACTCTCGCACATATAGTCCCTACTGTGTGCTGCGCCCCGCCGCAGGCTGCAGGCTGGGCAGCAGGGGCTCTGTGGGCGGGAGGTGGGTGGGGGTGGGTGGGTGGATGGAGCATGGACAGAGTGAGGGCTGCCCTGAGGCACCTGCACAGCCTGTGATGGCCAAGAAGAATGAACCCGAGAGCTTTTCTTTCAGCGTCTCCTCAATCTTGGTCACGGTCTTCCAAAGAGCACTTGTCACCTGCTCACACAGTATGCCAAACTGTGACTGGTGACCTCTACCTACTTATCCCCCAACCCAAGTTCACCAAGTACATCCTTCACTCAGCATACAAATGAAAGAACACGGCTCTGCCTGGTGTCTCAAGGGCCAAAACCATGCTCTAGTGGGAAAGCGGGAACCCAGGGAGCAGAGAGGTCACATTAGCCTTGGTGCGACCTCAGGAAGGATTCTGAGAGGAAGTCCATGGATGAAAGGTGAAGGAACAATTACATAGGGAAGATACAAAGTTCTGCAGCCAGCCAGACGCAGCTATACTCTGTGACTTTGTGGGGCCCGCAGTGGACGCTGTTTCTCCTGGTGTGTCCAGTTCAGGTTGTCACCAGAGTCCCCCCAAATCTATCTGGGCCTAGCTAGTCAGTCTAGTTGAACTGCGGTGGGGGGTGTCTAGGGGGTTCCCCTGCAGGGAGACTACCATCAGCTTCTCTCCTTGCCGGACCAAGCTGCCAGGGAAAACTATCTTGCTAGTGTGTACCACATCTGCCTCTGCCCTGGTGACAGTGACTGTGCCCGCCTTCTGGCAGGGATACAGGGTATGGAGGGAGACAGTGTGCGGGTGGGGCAGCAGGCGTGGTTCTGGCTGGGAGGGAAGATTGGCACTTTCCCAGCTCAAGTCCCCGTTGCCTGGACAGAGTCTCCGGCTATGTAGAACTGGTGCCCAGAATTCCGAACCTGCTACAGCTGGGGTCCCACTGTCACCTTACTCCTTCATGGGGAGTTGATTAGCTCAAGTGAAGACGCCTTCCCAGATAGCAATGACAGACTGGTCATGCAGACTGGGTTGTCCATTTCAGGCAGAGCTCTGAGACCTTGGCTGTACACCCTTTGCAGGGTCTTAGTCTCACCATGGGTACTCCTGTGACACAAGCCAGGAATTCCATTTTAGAGGAAAGAAAGGACAGAGGGGAAGGGATCCTGGGATAGACTGTTCCGTGAGGAAGTGCTAAGCCAGATCACTAGCTACTGCCAGCCTAGTGTAGGAAGGGATACCAGGTCCCACCTAGCCTGGCCCAAATGCTGAGCTGGGCTCTAAGGGACAAACCGGTCCGCATAGAGAAAAAAACGTGTGTTACAGAACAGGCCAGGAGTCCTGTGCAATCCGCTTCCCCCGGCCCTCTGGTCCAGATCCACATCTCCTTGGCCACCACAATAACTGCAATAAACCTGGGAGGGGCTGGTAAGGGGCTCCGGGCTGGGCACTGGGAGGTAGCGGTCCCGGAAGTGCCTGCCCTCCCTAGGCCCAGCAGCAACGGACATTCCGCCGCCGCCGCCCGCCGCGTCGACACCCACTCACTGCTTGCCGCACTCGCAGCAGAGACAGGAAGAGGCAAGCGCCCAACGCAAAGCAGCCCAGGAGGCTGGGCCGCCGCCCCTTCCCGCCCCTTCTCTTCCTCCCCGCGGCAGCAGTGGAGCGGATGCCATTTTGAAACCTCCGGGGCTGTGCCCCCAGGCCGGGTCCGCCAGGACAGTCAACAGATGGATCCATAAAGACATACAATGTTGTTTCTCGGCCACGGGCCTGGCCGGAAAAAAAAAAAAAAGCCAGGCTTTCCACGGCTCGCAGGCCCCAAGGCGGCCCTGGGGCGGAGGGGCCACACCCCCCCACATACTATCCAGCCGATTACGCTGCTGCGCGGCTTCTGCTACTGCTTGGGCCTTGCTCCCCACAATCCAGAGGACCCGATCTTCTCGAGTCAGGCTTCCACAGGGAAACACTCTGACGACCAGGGGGAGTCTGGACACAAGCATCAGGCCCACTGCCTTTGCCAAGCCTAGCTGGGATGCTTGAGCGCACACGGGGCTCCAGGCAGCTGACTCCTACTAGCCCCTCATTCAGCTTGCGTCCCCCTCCCCCCCATCACAGTATTCCTTTGGGAGAACCAACAGGTCTACTGAGTATCCTAGGCCACATCCCAGGCGTTTCAGTCCCGAGTATGAGTACCTCAGCACCCGTCAGCAGATCTCTACAGGCACACAAGGGCAGCAATATGTCGGTTGGCTCACTACTTCCACTTCCCCCCCTCACCCCCCATCCCAGCAGCCACCATCTTCCTTGGCCTTGGAAGTGGCAACAGCCCGAACTCCTCCATGTTCCCTCCTACTGTCCAGGCTCCCCTGGCCCAGACAAGCCTTGGAACCTAGGGAACACATTCCCAGGGAATGGGACTTCCCATAGATGCTTGATGCCTGGCCGCTGTTCCCTAGTGTGACTACTAGAGCTTCCAGTCCAACCTCTTGGAGGGGGGTCTGCCCAACTCAGCCTAGGCCCACTCCAGCCCTGGTTCCCCTCCTCCCATCAAGGCCCACCTGGAGCAGGAGGGTGCAGAATCATGGGAATGGCAGTGTGAGAAAAAGACTTAAAAGAGGGGCAGATGATTTGGGGATTGATACCTGGAGAGAGACAGAGGGAGGGATCTGGTGACCTGGAACAGAGGCCCTGCGGGGAATCCTGCTACAGAGAACTTGATAGTAGTCAGTTGCCCTCGTAAAGAGGTTCTTAAGGGGTCAGAGTGCACTGAGGGAGAACACAGACTCCAGAGTAAAGAAAAGAGGGAGTGGGTCCCAAGGAATGCTCATGCCAATAGAAATAGACCAGGTGGGGTTTGAAGGTGGGAGGCAGCAGGGTGCTGAGGGTTTAAGTAATGCCTAAGAAACCCTGGAAATACAAGGCAGGGGCTGAGTTCTCTTGAGACTGGATAGCAAGAGGGGAGAGTTATGCAAGGTTTGCCGTGTGGGGTCTGGGATGAGCTGAGGGTTTAAACTAGAGTCTGGGCTAGGATTATAAACCTAGACCAATCCAGAGTTTCGAATCCTAAAAGGGTGGGTCCTAGGGGTTTCAAGCGCAGGTGTAGGGTCCAAGGCCAGGCTGGGTAGTTTCAGGTCCTTGTCTGGGGGTTAGCGCAGAGAGTCAAGGGTCCCAGACCCGGGCGCTGCCTCACCTAACAGAAGCAACTTCACCTCCCGCGCCGCCTTCTCGCCGTCCTCCCGCAGGTTCTTGTCGATCATCTTAGAGCGCTCGGCTGCCGCCTTGTCCTCGGCGCTCACGGTGCAGCCCATCCTGCCGTCCGCCGGCCCGGCCTGGCCCCCACACGGCCCACGGCCCGGCTCGGCCCCGCCCGACCCACTCCGCTCCCACCGCCGGCCCTCTGTGGGAAGCTCTCAGGTCCGCAGTTCCGAGCGACTGCGGGAGGCGCCTTCCCGGCCGCCGCGCACCGACGGCGGGGCGGGCCAGGGGTGGGGCCCGGGCGAACCAAGCGGGCGACTGGGCCGGGGCGGATCTGGAGGAGGGGCCAAAGGAAATTTGGGGATGGTGATTGGTGGGAGGGCGGAGCCAAGGGAGAAGTTAGGCTCCGTCCAGGCTTAGGCGCAAGCCGAGAGCGGGGCAGCAACCAGGGAAGACACCAAGGGTAGAGCTAACACGGGCTTTGGCCTCTGGGCGGGCTGCAGGAGGAGCTCGTCTCCGATTGGATGCTGAGAGCCTGGGGCTCTGTTTCTGGACTATAGGACCAGTTGATCTCGTAGCCCAAGGGTCAGGACTACCTACCCTCGCCACAGGCCAAATAGAAACCGGGACTCTGAGCATCTGTGAATTATGAGAGTAAGATGGGCCGGGCGGTGGTAGCGCACACCTTTATTCCCAGCACTTGGGAGGCAGAGGCAGGCGGATTTCTGACTTCGAGGCCAGCCTGGTCTACAGAGTGAGTTTCAGGACAGCCAGGGTTACACAGAGAAACCCTGTCTCGGAAAAAAAAAAAAGAGAGAGAGAGAGAGAGTAAGATGGAGGAGGTGTGTCTTCTTCACTTGCTAAAAGTGAACCTATAAACTTATTTGGAGATCTACTAAACTCTGCAGAGGGCACATAATGTCTTTCTGGACCTCGGTATTCTTTAAAGCAGCTCCCCGAACTACCACCCCACCCCCCGAACCCAACCCTCCTCCTGTCTAGGTTGCACCAGGTCAAAAACAAAAAGAGTTTACTGCTGCCTTTACACCTTTGCATGGACTATCTTCTGTTATCTAAATGTAGTCCTTTTTCCTGATAGGTTGGGAAGCATTCTCCTGCAGGCAGCTATCCGGGGCTTCAACCAGAGACCAGTGAAACTGGACTCTAGTGAGAGATGGAGAAGAGAAAGTTGCCATTGGACTTAAGGAAACAAGCGTTGCCATGATCTTACAATCTGTTCCTTCCATTCTCTGTCGGTTTCTAGAGGCTTCTTCAGTCCCATGTCTCTTTTGGGTAGTGGCTGTGATCCTGTGGCTGGGCAAAGGTGGAAGTCGAGATATTTCAAATCTTTGTGATCTGCTTTTTTGGGGGGTGGGGGTGGAGGTTTCGAAACAGGGTTTTTCTGGATCGCCCTGGCTGTCTTGGAACTCACTCTGTAGACCAGACTGGCATCGAACTCAGAAATCCGCCTGCCTCTGCCTCCCAAGTGCTGGGATTAAGGTGTGCACCACCACTGCCCAGTGTGATCTGCTTTAAGGGGCCTGTGCGCCCCCCAACTTTGATTGGACGATTGTGTAAGGTGTTCTGAGTGGCCCCAGACTAAAGCTAGAGAGGGACAGTGCCATTAAGAGTTTGGTCACAGGCTGGAGAGGTGGCTCAGTGGTTAAGAGCACTGACTGCCCTACCGAAGGTCCTGAGTTCAAATCCCAACAACCACATGGTGGCTCATAATCACCCGTAATGAGATCTGACACCCTCTTCTGGTATGTCTGAAGACAGCTACAGTGTACTTACATATAATAAATAAATAAATAAATAAATCTTAAAAAAAAAGAGAGAGAGTTTGGTCACAGCCTCTTGTGAGTATAGCATCACCTGGACAAAGAGCATGTTCCAGCTTCTACCCTCCAACTTGCTTGCTCACTCTAGAGTGTCTGTCTCAATCATCAGAATGTCTTCCCTGTTTGAGGAGTCATTAGCCTGCAATCATCCAGTAGTTCCCTCAGGGAACCTACCTGAAGCCTAGGCAGGCCCTGCCCTAGGCATGCAAGAAATAGGATAATATATATTGCTACCTGTGGACAGTGATATATAGAGATATGCTCTATGTATCTATCCACCTGTAGGACTTACCTCCAACATCACAGATTCACAGAACAAACACACCATGGTTATGAGCACACACGGCTAAGCACAGCCTACTATACACAGATGACAGACAAATCCCCCTTCCAGCCAGCCCCTTCCCCCTCTGCCCCGCCCTGTGCTTCAGAGCTTTGCTCCTCTGGCCTCCCTAGTTTGCTCCTAGCAACAGCCAACAGCTCTCTCAGTTGCCAGGCAACAAACGAACCTGTCAGCCCTTTGGAGGCCCCACTCTAGGGAGGTGGGCAACATACAGACCCCAGTCAATGGAGGAAGAGCAAGAAGACATTGCTGTCCAGAGGCCTGAGCTAGATCCTGTAGCTCTTGCACCCTTCCCAGCAGCCAGCCCCTCCTTCCCAGTCCCATATTCTTCCTAGGGAGTCTGGCAACTCCTACTTCCAATGCTTTGGCTGCTCTTTCTTCTTCATCCCACGTGAGTCTCCAGGGATATGGCCAGGCCTCTGCCACTCCAGTCACTACCCTCCCTCCATTTCCATCCATTCAGAATTTTTCGCATGGTTATCTCACCTGATCTCTTCCTGTCAGTCTCTCCCACATACCTCAGACTCCCTCAAACCCACGGTGCCCAGAACTGAGTACATCCTGCCCTGCCGGAACCCGTTCCTGGGCAGTCACTTCATGGTCTCTCCCACTAGCCAGAGCTAGCCTTTCACATTCACCAAATATACCACTGAAGGGAAGCACGTCCCTCTGGTTTTACAAACCTGTTCTGGCTCCCTGAGGATAAAATGTTGCAAAATACTGGCTTAAACTTCACTAGAAGTTGGAGGAGTAGTGGTGGATACCTTCTGTCTTAGCACTCAGGAGGCAGAGGCAGATGGATCTCTGTGAGTTCAAGGCCAGCCTGATCTACAAAAAAAAAAAAAAAAAAAAAAAAAAAAGAGTTCCAGGTCAGCTAGGGATACATAGAGAGACCCTGTCTCAAACAAACAAACAAACAAAAACTTTGCTGGAGGTAGAGCAGTTGTTGCCTGACAGGACTCTGGGCTGTTTGCCGACTGTGTGTCTTACTTTGGACAAGTGTCTGATGGTTTCTACATTCTGGCTTCCTTACCTGCAAAGTGGGTCTATATCCAAATGCACAGGACCAAGGAAGGAAATAGGTAAAAATGTTCAGGATGCGTGTGTATGTGTGCCTGTGCGCACACATGTGTGGCACACAGAATACTTCTATGTGGGTAAATTGTTAAAATTATGATTTTTTTT
>JADRCD010229464.1:0-18728 GCA_019843815.1 Montemys delectorum
TGATTCTAAAGGAGATCAGCACAATTAAAGAGAAAAGGGGTCAGCACTGGAATAGTGAAAGGTGCCCTCAAGGCAGGACTCTGTCAGCTGAGCTTATTCCTTGAGGCTAGGGCTAAAGTCCTTTTCTGCTCTCAGGAAGTAACTGTTTTTTAAAAAGAGCTGCTGCAAATATGACTCAGGGGCACCAAGGCTCATCCCAAGCTGTCAGCCAACTGGAAGAATTTTCCACAAGGCATTTGTTTTGGAACATGAAGGCAAGGCATTGTGAATTTTTCCTCTAAGTTTCAGAGAGATGTTGAGACCAGGAAAATACGTGGAATGGGAGTTCCTACAAATCTATGGCAGGCTACTGCATGTGAAAGTGAAGCCCAGCTATGAATGTGAAGGGGCACAGTAAAGAGTCTGTCGACATGACAACATGACCTATGAGATGACTAGAGAAAAGGGTTTTTTATTGGATATTTTATTTATGTTTCAAATGTTATCCCATTTCCCAGTTTCTCTTCTGCAACCTTCCTATCCCATCCCTCCAACCCCTGCTTCTATGAGGGTGCTCCCCCATTAACCCACCCACTCCTACCTACACTGGGGCATTGAGCCTTCACAGGACCAAGGGCCTCTCCTTCCCCTGAAGCCCTACAAGGCCATCCTCTGCTACATATGCAGCTGGAGCCATGGGTCCCTCCACGTGTACTCTTTGGTTGGTGGTTGAGTCCATGGGAGTTCTGGGGGTTCTAGTTGTTTGATATTGTTGTTCTTCCTGTGGGTTTGCAATCCCTTCAGCTCCTTCAGTCCTTTCTCTAACTCCTCCATTGGGGTCCCTATGCTGAGTCCAATGGTTGGCTGTGAGCATCTGCCTCTGTATTTTTCAGGCTCTAATAGAGGAGACAGCTGTATCAGGCTCCTGTGAGCAAGCACTTCTTGGCCTCTGCAATAGTGTCTGGGTCTGGTGTCTCTGTATGGGGTACTAGGTCCTTCCTACATGCATCAAATATATTTCAGCTTTTCAATTTTAGAATTACTTTTACAATTAAGAATTATTTGAAGGACAGAGTTATATATGGTTATTAACAATTAGTTAATGAGACTGACAAAAAGATTATGTAAAATGGTTATCTATACAGAAGATAAATTTATATCATCTAAAGCAATTAATAAAAATGAAGAACATGTACTACTGTTATAAATTTACATATTTGCTATTGTTTCTTATTTTCATTTTTATCAGCAGGTTATTGAACTCTAAATAGGTATTTTATGGTTCAAACTTCTATTTCCAGCATTTGAATATATTTTAATTACATAGGTGTCATTTCCCACAGAGAGAAAATAAGGTTTGGATGATTCTCTTTAAGTTTAATGTTAATTTAAATGCTCCTATTTAAATCTCCCTATATAATGTCAAAGAAAGTTTATTAGAGGAAACGCATTACATTGACCTAACGGAGAACTCCCTCAACTCCACCCCCTGAAACATGGCTATGATTCTAGCAAATGTTAGGAGTTTTTCTCTAACTCTATTTTTTTTTTTTTTTTTTTTTAGGTTTTATTGATTCATTGTGAGTTTTACATCATGCACCTCACTCTCACTCATTCTGTTGTCCCCTCATATCCATCCTCCACCCTTGCAAACTACCCCCAAAATAGAAAACATACAAGCAAACAAACAACAGAAAACATACATAGCATCTCATCATGGAAGCAGTAGTGTGTCATAGTATGTCCCACAATATACCTCTCTGTCTACACATCTTCACTTGAAAATGTTCTCTGTAATGAGTCATTGGTCTGGCTTGAGGTCTTTCTCTGACCTCTGTCACATCATCACTATTGGGTCGTCACTGGAACTCCTCCCTGTTATTCTGTTGTTTCCCTGTTTCATTGAGATTCTGCAGCTTTGCATCGGCAGGACTGGTCCTTTCATGTGCTCCAACAGTCCACAGATGACGAAGATTTGGGGGTGGGCCAACTCAAAGCCCTGGATCTCAGACTGGGTGCTAGCTGAGCTGGTCATCTCACTGGATCTCCCTTATCTACACCAAAAGGGACAGCTCTCCAGTGTTGCTTCAGCTAACCCACTCAATACAGCCATTGGTAGAAGGTGAGGTCAGCTCCCCTGCTCTCATGTCCTGAGGGCTGCCACCTCACCCACATTTACACCTCCAGAGTCAGCTTCACTATGATGCCCAGTCAAAGCTCAGAGCCCACTTTCCCAACTGCTACAACCAGCTGGAGCTGGGCCATCTCTCCTATGTTCACTCCCTTGGAGCTAGCTAACTTTTGCTCCCTCCACCAGGACCTGCTCTACTGTCCTATCCAGGCAAGGTACAGAGCCTGCTCTTCCACTCTCCTGACCTGGGGTCAGCTCTCTTGACTACCACAGGTGGTAAAGTGCAAGGTGGGAATGCATTCCAGTCCACCTCACTGAAGACAAATGGCAGGGTCACTCATCCTTTATGTCCATGCCATGGGAACTGGCTCATCTGCACCCCTTCCAGGAGCGTCATCTCTAGAGCACTGCTCAGATGATGTGCAGGGTCTACTCTCCAGAGTGCTGCAGCCAGTGAGGAGCGGGGACATGTTCTCATGACCCAGAGTCAGTTCACCCAAATGCCTCAGGTGGTGAGGTGGTGAGACCTCTCACGCCATTATAAATCTAAATAAAAATATGCATTTCCTTTTTGTAAAGAAGAAAACTGAATACAAGAATTTAAGCCTAGATAGATACACACTAAATAAAGATAAAGCCAGAAACCAGCTGTCCATTTCTATTCATTATGATAACTTTTGAAAATACATACATGATTTTATAGAAAGCAGATATAATTATCATGTTTTTGTTACAGGGTCATGGAAAAAGAATAAAGGTGAATCATCTGTACTCTATTTTTGTCTTCTCTGCACTTCCATCTGAGAAGCTATCCATGTTATTAATATATAGCTTATATTCTTTTAAAAGTATCTAAGTAGATGCTCAGACCTAACTCTTAAATGCAATATAAACAACCTTGTACTATGCTAATGGGACATATAAAATGTCACTTTTTAATTTAAATAAATCTAAGTGCTTGTACTGTGTATGATGGCCGATTTGCAATTATGATCCCCGTGATGAGATTTTTCCAGGAAATGAGAGAGGCATTAAAATTTAAATGAAGTTATAGAATGGGTTGGTTTTAATTTCTGACCTGGAGGTCAGCAGTTACTGGGTTTAATGATTCTCCTTTAATAGGGAAATTCCAGGCACATTTGTATAATGAGAAATCATAACTAGTTGTGGGCCACCATGAAGGATTTTCATTTTGGTATTCTGACCCATGTAAGTCTGCCTTTGCTTTAAAGAGCTAAGACATTTTGTGTTTCAGATATACCTTTAATACATGAGTTATAAAGTTAACTTTTATTTACTATAATATTTCTAATTTCCAGGGTTTGGCTCAGGGTCACATGTACACTCTTACAATTTTTAAATGCACGTTTTTATTGCCTTTGTGGTAACTCTGAAACTACTGTGTGCTTTATCTGCTCACTTTTCAGGGTTGTCTTTTAAATATTCAGATCATTCTAGTTTCATTTCACAAAGATGATATTGAGAACAGAGATATCTGTGCGTAAAACTTTATTGCTCATTAAATCAAAAGTAAAATGTATGAAAAGATTAGAAACTAACATGTCCACTTTAATATAGTCAGTCAGTAAAATATGTAAATTCGATTATAACATAAAACCAAATTCCATCTTTATTTCTTAATGCCAGAATTATAACTTAACCTTAAACTTTGAATGATATAAATGAAGATATCGTCTTTAAGAAGAGGTGATCTATGAAATAAACTGACAGAGGCCCATGCCAACTTCCAGTTCTACCCATCTGACCCTCCCAGCTTCATCCTTAGTCCTGTAACTGAGCACCTCCTGTGGTTCCCCTTTCCTCTTTGACCCCATCCCCAGTGGATCACAAAGATCTTCCCCCACGCAATTCACCCTCTTGTCCCAGCCTCCAAGACCAGCAGACATTCACTGGGAGCACACTGGCTGAGCAGACCAGGGAAACAAACCAATGCCTTATTCAAGCACCCTTGGAGAAAGCTCTTCCTGCAGCAGACATAAGAATCCACAGCTAGACATTAGGCAAAGAGGGAGTCCTTGGGACACAGGGCTCTAACTGCCCCCTCCTCAGAGCTCAGGGAACCCTGCTGAAAAACAGGTGGAAAGACTGTCAGAGCTAGAGGGGACAGGAACAGCAGAAAAATGAGATCCCTGAATTAACTAAGCAAGGCACATATGACCTCAGAGAACCCGAGGCAGCAAGCGCAGGACTGCACCAGGTCTTCTGCATCTATGTTCTAGCTTTCAACTTATCGGTTTTAATGTTTCCTGAGTTTATTAAAGAGTGGGTCTCTGATGATTGTGTGGAGGAACTAGCCTGCCTCCATTTTAGGCTTAAAAGCCATCTTATAGTAAAGACAAACTAGGATCATTCCTGTTTATGATTAAGCTTCTGTTTTTCGAGGATGAGGCTATGTACCATCTGTAACTTTACTACAAATGTTCCTGTACTGCTTGTTCCAGGACATGGCAATCATGCCTGTAGAGAGAAGCTCTTATAAACATCACCTGCCAATAAAATAAACTGATGGCCAGTGAGCTGAGGCAGGAAATAGGAGTTGGGACACTGGCGGGGAGAAAGAGGATTCTGGGAAACAGTAAGAGATAAAAGAGAGACTGGAAGGGAGCCTCAAGAGACCAGACAAGAAGCATAAACCAAGAAGACAATGGTGAACCAGGAAGCAGATGCTGAGGAGGTGCAAGAGAAGAAGCAGGCCAGGACGGAAGGAGAGGCAATTAACTACGTGATAGGCATAGAATAGTTTAAATGGGTTAAATAAGTTTCAAGCCAGTCAGGGAATGAGCCAAAGTTTATAGTCTAGGCATTTAATAATAAATAATTTAGTCGTTATTGATGGGAATCAACAGGCTGGAAGTAAAAATGGATTTAAAAATTGTTTTTACATGGCATTGTTTTAAAACTATCCTCTAAACCTGCATTTATTTTAAAAGGTTGTGACTACCCGTTGTTGTAATGATTAACTTGTTAGGCTTATATTCTACTCCTGTCACACCACCTCTTTTGCCCAATATTGACCTCTTGAACTTTGCCTTAGGAGGAAGCAGCCCATACACACAAATAGAAAAATCTTGATTTGATTAATTGCTTGCTTTAATTAATTTGGGCATGATGATTGGGTTGGTGATCTTTTTCCTCACAGCTTTGGGATTAGCTGTGCCTGTTCTAGGCTTTTCTTTCTTTCTTTCTTTTTTGTCTTGAAGCCTTTGATTATGGGTTTTGCTTTAACTTATTATCTATTAATTTGTCATGTTCAATGATTGTTATCTTTTAGAATCCTGTTCTTTTTTAATGAGAGACAGAAAGGGGTTGGATCTGGGGGATGGGGAGGAAAGAAGGGACTAGGAAGAGTAGAGGGAGGGAAACTGTAAGCAGGATATATAGTGTTTGAGAAAAGAAACTACTTTCAATTAAAAAAAAAAACTATTAGTTATAAGAAATTCAACTGTTGGGAGCCAAGGCATGGCCACCCGACCCTCTGCCCCTCAACTAGCCTGAGAACTGCCTGACATTCACCTTGGCTAAAAACATCCTGTGCCTGTTTACCAAGAGGCAGTATACTAAGAGGAAATGTTCTGGACCCCCTGCCAGCATCCTCCAAATGGATGATCCTGCAGTGAACCCATTGTTCCCCGCCCCTCCCTTTTTCTGCTCCTGTGAAGTATATATTGAGCAGTTTGCTCTTAGTAAAGTAGACTTTGACAAATTTGCATGGTCTCTTCCTCTCTCTCACACATTCTTCCCCACAGGCATGGTCCCCCTCCACTCCCTGAATAACTGAGCCCCACAGGCATAGGATATTCAACCAATGGAATTTAGTCAGGCATCTATTAAACAATGAAGTGAAATCTTTTCAAAAAAAGGAAGAAAGGAAAATGATATTTTATATTTTATCTAGAAACACTTTACCCATTTACTTAATGTCAGCTTTCCTTTCCCATGTTTTAAATAGTAGTAATAGGTGAAACAAATACCCCTTTCAATGTCTCTGATATTTAAATCAGCAAATTTTTATTTGTAATATGGTATAAAAGCAGAGCCAAATAAGTTTTATTATTAGGGGTTAAAAAGTTTAAAATCTGATAATATCAAAATATGAAGTTAGAAAGTTATTATTTGAAATATTTAATGTTTTTTAAATAGTTTCATTGAAATTATAGTGTTTTGATTTCTTTGAATCCCAAGAAAATATACACAGTGAATAGGGCAATATTGAATATATTTTTGTACCTTCAAAACAAAAAATTCTTTCACAATTACAAACCCACAATTTAAAAGTATAGTAGAAATATGAATATGAGTTCTTAACTTGGGTCATATCATACTTAAAATAAGGGTTTTATCCCATAACTACCTTCTCTGGAAGCAATCAGGTGAAAATATCTTCTCACGTGAAGCAAAACTTAACATAAAATAAGCAAACCTGGATAAGACTCCTGTTCTCATGTCCTCAATAGCCTTAGACTGGTCCGGTCTAGCAACAAATAAAACATTTCCATAATGACAGAATACAAGCCAGGTATATTGGAACATGTCTTTAATCCTAGCACTAAGGAAGCCAAGACAGGCAGATTTCTGTGAGTTCAAAGCCAGGTTACTCTACAGAGGAATATAGGTCAGGAGTATTATTATACAGATAAATTGTGTTTTAAAAAACAACAAAGAAAAATAACAACAACAAAGGATGGAGCATTATGTATATATTAAATGGCATGTTTTTTAGGCCAGAGGAGAGGTGGGCTTTATTGTTTGATGTGCTGCTGCTGAGTTATACTGACTCTTTTACACTCTTTAGGGCTGCATCCACAAGGATAAGTTAATTGTTGAAGGTACGATGTGCAGTGTAGCTTCCCAGATCATGAAAGTTATTTTAACTCTGTCCTGTATGCCATTACTAGTTTTCTTTGGGAGTAAATCCAAGGGGCAGTCGAGGTGCCTATGAGCACAGAGATTAAAGTTAAGTTACTGTGTGGGAAGTCTATTGAAACCACTAGTTAGATCATGGAATCTTCCTATGTCCCAGTTTTCTTAACTGTAAATGTAGATGGCAATCATGGTTATGTATACAATGATAGATATATATGAAGGAAAGTCTGACAATGAGAAGAAAGAGTTCAGGCACTGCAGGCCTTTAATTCAGTGGACCAACCGATAAACTTACAGAGGAACATCACTGTAAGATTCAGAGTTGTTACCCTGAAAAATAGTGAGCTAAAAGGGCAAGTTGGGACTGGTGAAGGAAGTTTATTTTTACAAGATAACATGCCCTTTGTTAAGAGATGGCTATTATGAGAAGTGTATAAGTTTGCATAGCTAAAATAAATAAAAGAGAATAAAATTTGTGATATAATTGACAGATACTATAAATATGATAACTGTTATATAGTTCACAAAAGTACAATTTATAGTCAGTATATATATGTGTGTGTGTGTACAAACTTACATCATTTTATATTTTAGGGGAGATAGAGTTTAAGGGCTGGGAAGAGTGAGTGGATGGAGGGGAAACTGTGGTTGAGAAGTATATCAAAGAAGAATCTGTTTCAAAAAGTAAAACCTTCAAACAAAAAAGTTAAATTAAAAAATTATCACCATTTCTTAATGGAATTTACAAATTGAGATTTCACCATGATTTTACATGGGGTAATCTTAAAGTGTGTACTTGTTGCCAGAAAATCTATTGTCTTACATGTATTCCAAGCCTTGGTTTCTTTAGGCAATATAAAAGTATTATTGTAAAATTTTAATTTGAGATACATACATCTATTCAGAATTTGAAATTCAAAATCATTAATATCTTCTGATATCCTGTAAACTCTGGATTTTAAAAGAAGCTTCATAATTTTCACTATACCTACAAAATGAGTTAACACACACACACAAAAGTGAGGATATCCATTTTGCTGTGTAATTGCTTCCATTTAAAACTTTATCAACATTAAGAATTTTTTTCTGATAGGATGCATGGTATTATTTCAATCTTCTTGTATCTTTTGAGGGTTGTTTTGTGACCAATTATATGGTCGATATTGGAGAAGGTACCATGAGGTGCAGAGAAGAAGGTGTATTCTTTTGTTTAGGATGAAATATTCTGTAGATATCTGGTAAATCCGTTTGGTTCATAACCTTTCTTAGTTTCGCTGTGTCTCTATTTAGTTTCTGTTTCAACTACCCATCCATTGGTGTTAGTAGGGTATTGAAATTTCCTGGTGAGAGTGGGATATGGAAATCTCCCACTATTATTGTGTGGAGATTTTATTATTATTTATTACATATTATTTATTACATATTATTCAATGTGTGTTTTGAGTTTTAGTAAAGTTTCTTTAATGAATTTGGATGCTCTTGCATTTGGGGTATAGATGTTCAGAATTGACCCTTTCTCTTGATGGATTTCCCCTTGATGAGTATGAAGCATTCTTCTTCATCACGCTTGATAACTTTTGATTGAAAGTCTACTTTATTCAATATTAGGATGGCAACTCCTGCTTGTTTCCTGGGACCATTTCCCTGGAAGACCTTTTTCTATCTTTTTACCCTGGGATAGTAGCTGTCTTTGTTATTGAGGTGTGTTTTATGCATGCAGCAAAATGCTGGATCCTGTTTGCATATACAGTCTATTAGCTTATATCTTTTTATAGGTGAGTTGAGTCTATTAATTTTGAGAGGTATTAAAAAGAGATGACTGTTGGTCCTGATATGTTTATTTTGTAGGTGGCGTTATGTGGCTTCCTGCCTTTGATTTTGTTGTGAGATGCTTAATATCTTGTCCTTTCTTTGGTGTAGGTATCTTCCTTGTGTTGGAGTTTTCCTTCCAGGATCCTCTGTAGGGTTGAGTTGGTAGATAGGTATTGTATGAACTTGGTTTTGTCCAGGAATATTTTCGTTTCTCCATCTATGTTGATTGAGAGTTTTGCTGGGTATAGTTGCCTGGGTTGGCATTTGTGTTCTCTTAGAGTTGGCATGACCTCTTACCAGGCTCTGCTGGCTTACATAGTCTCTGTTGAGAAATCTGGTGTAATTCTGATAGGTCTACCTTTGTATGTTACTTGGCATTTTTCCCTTGCAGCTTTTAATATTCTTTCTATCCTCTGTGCATTTAGTGTTTTGATAATTATGTGACAAGAAGATTTTCTTTTCTGATCCCATTCATTTGGTGTTCTATAAGCTTCTTGTATCTTTATGGCCATTGCTTTCTTTAGGTTGGGGAAGTTTTCTTCTATGATTTTGTTGAAGACATTTTCAGGTCCTTTGAGTTAGGAATCTTCTTTCTCCTCTACTCTCATTATTCTTAGATTTGATCTTTTCATTGCATCCTGAATTTCCTGGATGCTTTGGGTTAGGAGTTTTTTATGTTTGAATTTTCTTTGACAGTTGTGTCTACCTCTTTTACCATATCTTCTATACCTGAGATTCTGTCTTCTCTCTCCTATATTCTATTGGTTATACATACAACTGTATTTCCTGACCTCTTTCCTAGGTTTTCCATTTCCAGATTTGCCTCCATTTGTATTTTCTTTATTGTTTCTACTTCCACTTTTAGGTCTTGGATTGCTTTATTCAATTCCTTTACCTGTTTACCTGTGTTTTCCTGTATTTCTTTCAGTGAGTTATTGATATCCTCCATAAAGGACTCTATTGCCTTCATGAGATAGGATTTTAGGACAGATTTCTGATTTTCAGATGTGTTAGTGTATTCAGGGTTTGCTTGATGAGAAAACTGGGCTCTGATGACACTTATGTATTTTGGCTTCTGTTGCTTATGGTCTTGCACTTGCCTTTTGCCATCTGGATGGATATCCCTGGTGTTTGTTGTTCTGGGTAACTGTTTTGACTCTGCCTCTATTGTCCCTGCTTCAGGTCTCTCGATAGGCCAGCAGCCCTAGCTGTACCAGACCACCTCTGGGTCCTTCCAAACAGGGGTCTCTTCACAGGGGCAGAGAAGCTGCAGATCTGTTGCCCTGGCTGCAGTAGATCTCCTGGGAGGCCTTCAGACTGTTGGGTCTTCAGGGGAGCAGTCAAGCTGTTGTCCAACTACCCTGAGTGCAGCTGATCCTCACCAGCTCAACTGTTCTGAGTGCAGTGGGTCTTCTCAGACCCAGATATTGTGTCTTCATGGGAGCAAACCATCTAGGAGTCTACCCCAGTAGAAATACTGGGCAGAAGGGGTGGAAGGAACAGAAAGGGAAGGGTATTCGGGAAGGCACTGGTTTTGGTGCACCTGAGAAGCATCTAAAGAAATGTCCAATATCCTTAGTGATCAGAGAAATGCAAATCAAAACGACCCTGAGGTTCCACCTTACACCAATCAGAATGGCTAAGATCAAAACCTCAGATGATAACACATGTTGGAGAAGATGTAGAGAAAGAGGAACACTTCTCCATTGCTGGTGGAATTAGAAACTGGTACATCCACTCTGGAAATAAATCTGGAGGTTCCTCAGAAAATTGGAAATAGTTCTAACTAAAGACCCAGCTATACCATTCTTGGGAATATACATGCCCCATCATGCCACAGAGACATGTGTTCCACTATCTTCATAGCAGTCTTGTTTGTGATAGCCAGAAGCTTTAAACAACCCAGATGTCCCATGACAGAAGAATGGATACAGAAAATGTGGTTCATTTATACAATAGAATACTACTCAGCTACTAAGAAGAAGGACACCCTGAATTTTGCAAGCAAATGGATGGAACTGGGAAATATCATCCTAAGTGTGGTAACTCAGACCCCAAATGGCATGCATGGTATATACTCACTAATAAGTGGATATTAGAAGAAAAAAAGGACAAAATACCCAAGATATAGTCCACAGAACTCAAAAAGTTTAACAGGCTGAAGTGCCCAAGTGAGGATGCCTCAGTCCCACTTGGGAGAGAGAAGAAGGCAATAACAAGTGCGGAGGGAGTGAGGGATCTGGGAGGGAAAGTGGATGAGGGGAGTGGGGGGAAGAGGGAAACCTGATCTGGTATTGGGTGAGGGAAAAGGACTGAAACCCTGAGGGCCAGCAGAAAGAATGAAAACAGGCAACCTCAGGATATAGGAGGTTGGGAGTACCCTCCAGAATGCACCAGAGACCTGGGAGGTAAGAGACTCTAAGGAATCAAAGGGAGGGACTTTAGATAAAATGCCAGACAGTAGGGAGTGGGAACTTAAAGATCCCACCTCTAGCAGGAAGACAGGACATCAAGTGAGGGATGGGGTTACCATCCCACAGTCATGTCTCTGACATGGGTTCCTGTCCAAAAGAATTACAGGGATGGAAATGGAGGAGAGCTTGAGGAAAAGAAGCTCTAGCCCAGCAACAGGCCCAAAGCGGAATCCAGCTCATAGGGAGGTCCCAAGGCCTGACACTATCACTAAGGCTATGGAGCGCTCACAAAAAGGGACCTAGCATGGCTGCCCTCTGAAAGACCCAACAAGCAGCTAAAAGAATCAGATGCAGAAATTTGAACCCAACCAATGGACACATGCAACTGACCTCTGTTGTTGAATTAGGGAAGGCTAAAAGAAGCTGAGGAGAAGGGCCATCCTGTAGGAGGACCAGCAGTCTCAATTAATCTGTACCCCTGAGATCTCTCAAACACTGAATCACCAAACAGACAACCTACACCAGCTGATATGAGGACCCCCAAGACACATATAGTAGAGGACTTCTGAGCCTGTGTTCATTCAGAGATGATGCACCTAACCCTCCAGAGACTGGAGGCTCCAGGGCGTGGAGTGTTAGGGACATCCATGTGGAGATTGGAGGTAGCGAGAAGGTATGGGATATGGAACAGTTGGAGGGCAGATCAGGGTGGGGGATAAAGTATGGAGTGTAAAAAAATTATCAATAAAAAAAAGAAAAAAATTCCATGAGTTTACATTTGACAAATAAATTTTAAGTATGCCCCTAGTTGCTCACTCCTGGAGAAGGCAGGACTAGTCTACCATCTCTCTTTTCCTTACTAGAGGACACATAAACTGGTAGGTTTACCCATGGACATATGGAGAGAGACAGCAAAAGATGATGAAAGATGTGCACAGCACTGTGAAATCACATGGCTTTTCATATTTCTGTCTCCAGTTCTTCATTATTTCCATGACTGCACTGAGTTAAGAAAGAGTACTTCAGTATCTTGCCTTAAAACACTGATTTATGGTTTAATAATTTAAATTAGAGATATTAAATGTGGATATGAGATATGTTTGGTTGATATTTTTTATATTACTAACTAAAACTTCAGCATTCATTTAAATTCTTGTTAATTTAGCATGGTGATTTTTACTGATACTCTTTATATTAATATATTTTAATTCTAAGAAATTGTTATTTTTTCAGTATTTTCTCAGAAATCTTAGAAATCAAAGGCTTCTTAGAAAAAGATGCAAATAACTTCTACAATTTTTCTGAGGGCATATGCCTTTTGAAGTGTAGGGAATGATAAAGAAGTTATGCTTCACTTCATACCTGTAGTTCTACTCTGTTTTGTGTGTATCATTGTTCTAAGAATTGTTATATATGTGTCTTTCATATGAGGAGAATATAATGGCACATATTATCTGTCTGTTCCTAAAAGGATAGAAAAAGTAAATGAAATCATATATAAGCAGAAGACAGCTTCTGTTTCCAAGAAATGATAAATAACAAAAGGTCTTCCCTTTGGGGGATTTTCCCCTAATTTTGTTTTTTTGATATATATATTCAGGACATCATTTTAGGGAGGCAGGATGTAGATTGATGTCCTTATGAACAGTATCTATCAAATACATTAGCAAATTAATAGTAGTAGATACTCACTGTGCTTTGGTTTCCTGCTTACCCTCATGATTATTTTTACTACATTTCTTAATCTATAAGAGAGATAGTCACTTATAGAATCTACAGGGGAGATGGTATATTTCCTCAGATCAGGTAAACTTTGACATTACAAATGAATTGTGACAAACAAATGAAAACAGTAACAAGTTATTAGAAGGGAGGTCTTGGATAATGTTTATCTGTGAAGAATTGCTTCAGCTATGAGGATGAGAGTAGATATTTTAAAGAATTGTGTTGTGTTGACATTGCTAATTAACCTGATCAAAATGTGATAGAAACTCAAAATAAAGTGTGTACACATTGGAGTATTCCAAAAAGGTCTGTTGGAGAATATCTTTTCAAAACTGAAGATAAAATCTCATATATAAGCTGAGATGGATAAAATAAAAAAGTACATAAAGTAATGTGAAATTTATTGAATTTATAAATAGTATCTTACTTAAAAGAACCAAGTTTCCACACTATTTGGTGTAAAAGTGTCTTTTATTTGGCAGATGTAATTGTCATCTCATAGACTTACTGATGAATAAACTACTCTTTCTAGTTCTTTCTGAGTTCTAGCTGGCTGGTTCAGCTGAACTGTTCTGACTCAAGACTTCTCTACAGGCTGACTGATTCAAACTGGCCTCTCTCAGCTTCTCAATGAATTGCTCTTGTTGGACTTCAACTCCGGCAATGTTCTAGCCGGGTTCCTTCTCATTTTCTGACTCATTCTGTCTTTACCTGCAACCTGTCTGTGTAAAAATGTCTCTGTAAGACTGCATTCTTTAAGTTGCCTCTCTTTCTTGTGCTTTCTCATGAGAGTTTGTGTATTCTATCTCTGACTCATTCTGTCAAATCTTTCTCTGATTCATCACTTTGCCCCTCAATTAGACATCAATTTCAAACATGACTCTTTCCTTCTATAAACTATTTTACCTTCATTACTTAAAATTACTAAGGATGTGTCTGTATTCCATCCAGAGGGATTAAAGGTGTGTTTTCCAGCCAGATCTCCCAGACCTAGAAGGTCTTGGGATGCCAGAGCAGAAATGTTGCTAGGTTAAAATTTCTCTATAATTTTGTTAATATACTCATTTGATAAAAACCAAAACAAACAAACAAAAAAAAAAAACCCTATAAATTGGACTACAGAGAACACTCAGTGGCTAAGATCACATGTTTCTCTGGTAGAAGACCTGAGGTTGGTTCTTAGCACTCACATTGGATGGATCATGAGCACCTGTAACTCTACTCATGGGGAATATGACACCTCTCACTACTGCAGTCACCTGTACTCATACCCCTACACAGACATTTACATTAAAATAAATCTTTGAAAATCAAATAAGCCTCATATATCTATGCATACATACTCTTGTATGAACTATTTTTATTACCTTAACTTACTCTATAAAAAAAAAGTAAATCAAGCTGTGTAACATTAGTAGGAAATTCACGAAAATAGAACATACTAAAAAAAGAGAAAAAAAAACAAACAAACACCAAAAACCCAAACTCTTGCAGACCTTCACAGGTATACATTCTGAAAGTCTTTCTATGGCAAGTTATCATCACAAACACTTTAACTCAAGCTAAGGGTAGCCGTAAAAAGAATCTTTTTCACTCATCCTTCTTAAGAGGATGTGTTAAGAAAAGATGAAAAACAAAACCTAAGAGAGAATTTGAGGAGCCTCACCAGTAGGCATTATGCCAAAAGAGCACTTTACTGATTAAGAATTGAAGAACCAATGGACACCACTAGCAAGGGACAGCTGACTGCAAAGAGGGGAAGAGAGTTCATTATAACTGTGACATTGTTATTGAAAAAGCAACAACCATGGCAGATCATGCCTTTGTGCAATAAGTAGACATGGTGGTTAATGTGGAATGAAAGCACACCAACATGAGGTTAGCAGAGTGGGTTTTAGGCTCATTCCCAAAGACTAATGCTATGAATAAATGGCATATGCTGACTTAGATGGAAAAATCAGCAAGGAAAATGTCTTTAAATAGACAGAAAATACATTTTTGAGATCACCTTCTAAGGGAAAAAACCATTACAATGAAGTGTCATTGTAAAAATACAATTCAGAATTAAGTGTGCACAAAATCTATGAGAAAAAAAATAAGTATGAGGGGCGAACTTCTTTACAAAGTCTCTAGCCTCCTCTACCATTCTACATATCTTCGTGGTATTCTGCATTTGAATAGAAAATCATTTGTAGTCATTCGCAGTTGTAGTCTTAAAACTTAGGCTGTGAAAAATATTTGTCTTATATATTTTGGGTAGTTTACATCCTTTATGTATAAAAAAAAACGTGTTTTGTTTTTTACTTAACAGAAAAAGCAGGAATTCATTACAAAATAGGATACAAATATGTATAGTACATCTAAGAAATCAGAGATAAAAGACTTGATTGATGATCAAAATTAAGAAAAAATTTAAAGAAATATTTTTGTAACATTAAGTTGTCTGTTATTGAAAACTCACCAGTATTTATGATTGTCCATTAAAAAATCAAACTCTTTTGCAAATATGATTAACTCTCAGTTTAATATGATCTTAATCATGAAGGCTGAGAGAATTGTGGTTATTTTAAAATGGAGTTTCTCACCCTGTGGTTCCTGCCCCAATCAGGGGTAAAATGGAGTAGTCATACAAACACACACACACACACACACACACACACACACACACGCACACACACATTTTGTATATATAGTCCAGCACCACTTGTTAGGAGTAGCCTGGGCCCTCTCACATAATCAGAAATCAAAAAATGCCCTCAAAGATATACCCAGAGGCCAATTTGAAGGAGGCAATCCATTAGTTGATGTTGCTTTTCCCCGGCTGATTCTAGCTTGTGTGTATCAAACTGACAAAGAATAATGAGCACTTAAATAAACAAAAGCTTTGAAAAGAACCCTCACATTTCCCTTTGCCATCTTGTTCCCACTAAGTCACCAGTGTCTACATTAATCTCAATGCATGAAAAATACTTACCAGATCAATTTTCTTTAAAGTTCTCTTGTAAAATGTTTTCAATAAGCGTGATTGGGTATTTTGGAGGTCATATGGTACCAGCATGATTTTATGCATTGTTCCTGTTATCTGCATGTGGAAGAAAAATGGTTTGGTATGATTATTACCACAAGAGGACACACTACATCTTCCTTATGATGAAGGTGTTTCTTCAGACATACACCTCCTCAGTAGACTGTCTTTACATTATTATCATTAGATAGCAGCTGGGCCCATCTCTCATTTTCTTCTCAGTAAGTTGTGACAAAGTATGATAAAAGAAAACTATAATTCAAGAACACAGAGCTATGTTTTTTAGAAATACAATATCCTCTATACCAATTATCCAAGTTGTGCTATACAAACTGCTCCCATACAGAGTCAGCAAGAACACATCTACCATTATTTGGTGAAGTATTAAGTATAATGGCTGAAATGTTCGTAACTGCTGATCAAAGCAGCTCATTTGAATGAGAAGAGATCGGCATGAGATTTTGTTTGTGAATAGTTTTTCTGATTTAGAAAAAAAGCAAAAAGCAGAGACAGTTTTTTTTTTCGTTGTTTTGGTTGTCTTTTCTATTTAAACTGATAAACAGTGTGTATATATTTATTGCTTACAAGTTCACAGTCAAATTTAGGTGAATAACTACAGGGCAAATATACCTCAGTGCCTGACAAATACAGAGGTGGAGGCTCACAGTCAATCATTGGACTGAGTACAGGGTCCCCAATGGAGGAGCCAGAGAAAGGACCCAAGGAGTTGAAGGGGTTCGCAGCCCCATAAGAGGAACAACAATATGAACTAACCAGTACCCTCAGAGCACCCAGAGACTAAACCACCAAGCAAAGCGTACACATGGTGAGACTCATGGCTCCAACTGCATATGTAGTAGAGTATGGCCTTGTTGGTCATCAATGGGAGGAGAGGCCCTTGTTCCTGTGAAGGCTCTATGTATGCCCCAATATAGGGGAATGCCAGGGCCAGGAAGTGGGAGTGGTTGGTAAGTGAGCAGGAAGAGGGAAGAGGGGTATTGGAGATTCTGAGGGTAAACAATGAAAGGTAATAACATTTGAAATGTAAATAAAGAAAATATCTAATTAAAAAAAGAAAATTCTAGAATCAACTTTATTTTCATATAGCTATGTTGATAGTAGGGAGTATTTGGAATATGTGTATTTCCTTTCTCTGGTGCTTGAAAATCAAACTAAGTATTATATACAGTGACAGTTTGAAATCCACTTGTAATTTTAAAATTAGTCCTCAGAAAAATTATTGGGGCATTTGTACAGAGATCATGCACATATAAATGGAGACAAGAGTTATGGGATAATCTTTTAAAGCTGACAAATATACAAACATCATTCAAAGCACCAAGTCAGTCCTATTCAGTTTTAATCTACATATATATCTGTGCTTTTATGTACAAATAGAAAACACCACGTTGCAATTAAAAAAGCTTCAGTTCTATTCAAGAACAATGCAGAAAACTATTACATAAATATCTAAAATAAAAGTTCCTCAGCATCTAATTATACTTTTCTGTGGTAGGAATTAGAACTAGAGAAATTGAGCTCAGGATCTCTGGAAGAGAGGTCAGTGTTCTTAACCTGTGAGCTATCTCTCCAGCTCTTGAGCCATCTCTCCAGTGAAGAAGAGGAAGTTGAAATAGGAGAAAGCCAAAAATATCAAAATCAGAGATTCAAAGATTAAGAATATTTGTAGAGGAAGAGTGATATAAAAAGCCAAAGCAATAAAAGCAAGGACAATTGCAGAAGAAAGGAAGAAATCTTCAACAGAAATGTTTCTATAACTTATGGTTATACTTTTAAGAGTTTGTCAACTCTAGTGGTATTACAGAGCAGTAGTCATAAAAACTGCATGATATTAATACAGAAACAGACACATTGATCAATGGAATCGAATGGAAACCCAGAAATAAACCCCTATGGATACTTGATTTATGATAAAGAAGCCAAAACCATACAATGGAAAAATGAAAGCATCTTCAACAAATGGTGCTGGTCTAACTGGAGGTCAACATGTAGAAGAATACAAGTAGATCCATAGTTATCATATTGCACAAAATTCTAGTCCAAGTGGATCAAAGAGCTCAACAAAAACTGGATACACTAAATCTCATAGAAGAAAAAGTGGGAAATAGCCTTGAATATATTGGTACAGGAGACAAATTTCCCTAAACATAACACCAATGGCTCAGGCTCTATGATCAATAATTGATATATGGAACTGTCAATAGGACAAATCAGCAGCCCATAGATTGGGAAAGTATCTTCAACAACCCTACATCTGACAGAGGTAATATCCAAAATTTACAAAGAACCCAAGAAGTTAGACACCAACAACTCAAGCAACCTAATGAAAAAATGGTGCAAAGAACTAAACAAAAAATTCTCAACAGAAGTATTTTAAATGGCTGATAAGCACTTAAAGAAATATTCAAAGTTCTTAGTCATTAGGAAAATATAATCAAAACAACTCTGAGGTTCCATCTTACCCCCATCAGAGTGGGTAATATCAAAAACTTAAGAGATAGCACATGCTGGTGAGGACGTAGAGCAAGGGGAACACTCCTCCATTGCTTTTGCGAGTGCTAACTTATGCAACCACTTTGGAAATCAAATTGGTGTTTTCTCAGAACATTGAAATAATTCTGCCTCAGCCCAGTGATAGTGCTTCTAGGCATATACTCAAAAGGTGCTCTAGCATCTCACATACCCACTGGCTCAACTGTTTTCTTAGCAGCTATATTTGTAATAGCCGGAATCTGAA